>JAQFZC010002066.1:0-25122 GCA_034695205.1 Dicyrtoma fusca | reverse complement strand
ATAGCTAGCAAGATACTGGATTTACGAATCCGCTATTAAATTAATGAACATAAACAAGTCCTTGTTGTCCATCAGGTGCATACATATTGTCATACTCAATCCTGAAAACTTTTCCCATTCCGATGCATCCTTGTATGTGCAGCTAAGGCTGCAGGAAAATTAACTTTCCCTTTTAACTTTTATTATGCGAGACAGCCGGTAATTTAAAAGCGCACTTTCACCAAACTATCCACAATATCCACATCTTCTAATCTAATTTATCTAATGAATCCTTTCCCCTCCAGTATAAGCACCGCTTTAATTCTAAACTTTTAACTTCAACTTCTAACAACTAGCAATAGAATCAATTACGTCAACTTATTGAACTTGCTGAGAACGCATTTTTCCAACTTAAATAATAAAGTGTTTCTAACAAGGAAACAGTTTTACAGAGCACCAACGGTATTAAAACTGTCATTACGTGATCTACTCATGTTAATAACGAGTTTGCAGGTCACGAAGACTTTTCGGTTTAGGATACGGTTTAGCGTGCGGGAATATATGGATTTAAACGGCCATTTTCTCCCTAAATATTAACCAAAACTTCAAGAATCCATACAACACCAACTAACTAATAATTTTTTTTTAAAAAAAAATTATCACTCGAGTTTAAATTCAGTTTCTGGCCAATGACCACAATCAAATATTTAAAAAGGTAAAAATGCCTAAAATAGGGTACTTATTGATTAGTTTCTATTTTTGTCAGAATTAAATGAAACGCAATTAAAGAGGAAACTCTAAATCACACTTATGTTCTACCCAAATTAAGGGGAAGCTATTGTGATTTAGCAGCTCTCGCTTAGTTCCATTTGTGTGAAATCTGCAAGTGACTTTATTTCCAAGAAATTTTGTCACTGAAATCCAATTCAGGTATTATTGTATGCCCAATGTACGTGTGCTTAAAAGATTTTTACTTACAGGGGTCAAAACTTATAATTATATAAAGCATGCTTCTTTTTTAGGATTTTTGACACTCTTAATACTTATTCACTGAACTTCAAATTCAATTTGCGTTCGAGTGATAATCATTTTCGTATATACTAACACGATTAGATCACGCAATCACAGTCCGTTTTGAAAACCATTGTTACAATGCGAAACCTTTTCCTTGTAAGTTTTATCATCCGGTTTTCTGTAGTTTGGAAAGTATGTGAGCAAGTTAAAAATTTTACTCGGAAAAATAGTTCCCAATGTCAAAAAGGATTGCATACATTATTATAATGGTTTATTAAAGCTAGCCCGGAATGTGATTTGTTGTTTTGCATAAAAAGAATAATAATAATTTACATATAATATACGACTGAATAATTGCTGCCATTTTAAAACAACGCCTAAGCGTATAATCTGGACAAATTTAATTCTGTGTATCCCAATTTAGGTAAAAGCAAAACTGGGAGCGTGACACAATCATTATCATCATCGTCCGTCAGCTCCATGATGCAGACATCTGTCCAACCTTTGCTCTTGGTAGCATCACTTTCACTACTATTTCAACTCTTCCATTTTTCTAACTTTTTCTGTTTAAATGTCAATTCTGTTCCCGCTCTACCAACGCTGTCGTCTTCAAATACTTTCTCCCCTTCTTCCCCTACGTCTTCAGTGTTTTCATCATCGTCAATATTGACCTCTACGATCGCTCTCTCACATTCCTGTACAACGTGGAGTTAGAAAAATATGAACAATGCACTGAAACATACAGACTTTCTCCTCCCCATGTTTAGCTTCTAAGTTTGTTTGACTTCCCTCAACATATGGTTTCGCTCTAAACGAGAGATGTATAACAAGAAGAGAAAGTAAAGAAAATACAAAAAAACTTACACAAATATGAGCGTATACCATACGTAATCGAATTGCAACTCAAACTATACAGTGCGTATACAGACTACAAGCCATGTTCAGGACGAAAGAAAGTCAAAGCAAATATTATTAAACAAATATACTTATATAAACGAAAACACTTTTACAAAGGACAATATATTTCCTTTCATACACTCTATACTGATAACTATAACATCTTTTCCACGTAGAATAATAATGTGTATAAAAATATATACAGGGGAAAGAGTGAAAGTGCAAGTAAAAGTTCTACGCGTACACTTCAATGTGGTAGTGATAGCTACACCGGGCGTTGATAGGTGGGAAAGTAGTGACGGTAATGATAATAATAATGTTGTATATGTACAAACTTATTCATCAGTGCTACACCAGACTGTCTCCCTTAAAACAAAATTCCAAGTTAAGCCTGGGTCTAGTCCTAGGGTTCCAGTTCCAGATCTAGTTCTACTAATACGTGGTGAAAGTAGGAAATGTGGGACAAAGTAAAAGTTTTCTTTCAGTGACGGAGAAAGAAGGAGCCCCGTCTGTGTCATCGTCATTTAGTTTAGTTGACGAGGAGAACGGAGCTATGTCGTCTTCACGTTTCATTTTGCTGTCGCCAAAAAACTTTTCTCCGGAGAAAGCATGGAAGAAAGAATAATGCTGTAAAAAACTTACATACTTTCGCCAAGTCAGCCATTCAATAGAATAAGAATATAGAAAAAACAAGGAGTAAACGGCAGAGACGAGAACAGAGTTATTTTTACATCCCAGTGTAGTATCTACGGCAGTAAGTATAGTCCAATGAATGCTATATGTGTCCTGTATAACTAAACCATACAATGTTTCTCTTGTGCTTGGATTTGTATCACTGATGAACGTCAAGTTTATTTGACACAAGAAAAAGCTACAGAGCAGTGCGTATTTGTATGATCAGTGTAATAATGGTACGGAAAGGTGTGTCCTACTTTCTAGTTTTACTCCTATTAAAACGGAGATTAACTTATTATGCTGTTCCATGCATTTGCAAACATTTTCATAGTGACGTAATAATGCATCGATTGTATTCAAGAAATAACAAAGTAAATAAATGTGAAAGCACTTCATTTTTGAATTCCAATGTGGTAACACACATAATTATAGTACGATGAAAGAAACACTAAAGTGAATTACGGCAACTAACAAATGTGTATTTAAAACGTTTTAGTGGAATTTGGTGTGGAATTGGCGAGCGATTGCAAAAGCGTAACAATGTCAAATATAATTATCTACATGCAAGAACACTTTAATCAGTATCACTGTATTGGTGCCAACAGAGAAAAACTTTGACAGACATCCCATTGTTGTAATTATGCAACGTTTTTGTGTTTATTTTGTAAAGCTGAACATTATTTGTAACTATAAATTCCTTACAAATGTAAAGTAGAAAGAAAAAAGTTTGAATATTATTAGCAATATATTTTCAGAATAATTTTCGTAATTGTTTTCACGGACTGTATGTTTGTGCGTCATTATACATTAAAGAAAGCGAAGCAAGCACATAGTCAAATTCATCTACTAAAACCTAACCATACAAACATGAAAACAACTACTTTCAATAGTAAAAAGACCGGAAAAACCACTTCCTGCTTTTCTATTACGCAGAGAACTAAAGTGTATCAAAATGGTGAAAGTACTGATGAAAGCTACAACCCGCCTAAGGGACTCCATGCGTATGAGTCTGAAGGGAAGTTTATGGTAGCTGAACGCTATATGCGTAGACTTATTTATGCACATGGCTTAGTCACATTCGACTTCCTCCGCTCTTTCCTATTGTTCATCCTGGGATGAATGGAACGCAGTGCATTGAAACACTTTATAATAGAAGTCTTAGTTTAAATCAAACAGAAAATTCTGGCTTTTTGTTCTCTGCTTTTCCTATTCTCCTCTCACCACTTTCACTTGAACTTCCACCACCTCCTCAATAAAACCTAGGAATTCGAAAGTGTACGCGGGACCCACCAAGGTATTTAGTAAATTGAATTTTCGAAGAAACATCTTTCCATACCAATGCCAACTCTTGGCAGAATTCAAAGTGACGTAAGCTAACTTCACATTTGATGCTTCTCCCCTTGTTATTCTAAGCTGTCTTTAAAACTGAATCAAAATTCACTGGAGAGTTCAACATTGGTTTTGTTGGGAAATGTCAGCGCTAGATCCAGGAAAGATTTGTCGAGTGTGGAAAGCACAGGAAACATGCTTTATTGATACTACCTATATGTACAATGAAAATCTTAGACTAGAAACAACTTTATCTCGACGGGTTTTAAAACCTGTTAAGCGAGGCTATTTCCTATAGGATTTAACGCATGAAGGTTGCAATGAACAACTAGAATTCCTCAAGCTTTATTAACACAAGGGTGAAAGTACAAGATGATGATTATCTTGCTTGGTTTAACATGGACTACCTCAATATTTTCATTCCTTTCAAGGAACCTTATCTTATATTTAATTTATATTATATATTTAATGTACACTTACTTCATTTGAGAGGTGTGCAGACAAATTTTAAAAATGTTACATTTTATTTTTATCCATCAATGTGACCACCTGCAACTGTAAACTCACATTTTAATTTTAAGTAGACGTTAATTCCATTTGACGATAATACGTAATACTCTAACCAATAAAAACACTATTTCACTGTTTATACTGAAACCAAGCTTCCGTTTACTCAAACCAACAAAAAATACTGAATCGAGGCTAACAATATGCTTATTCAGATTTACGCATTTTTGTGAATCTTCTAAATTGTTTTAATCTTAAAGTAAATAAGTTAGATATAGCGTGTTTTATAACAACTACTAGAATAATTTTTAAAGGCTACAATAACAAAACATAAAAAAGTGGTATACAATTTAAAAGATTACAAGACTTAATATACACGATAAAAATTTATAAAATGGTATATGTAAAGGTATAGCGTACGAATATAAATAATTATAAAAGAAACGACCGAATCTATAGTTTACTATATAAAAAGGAATTCCAAAGGGACAAATTAATGTGCGACAAATTAAACAAACTAAAATTAAATTGAGTGAGTAGTGCATGTTTAAAGTTGGTCTGTTAATGTTAATTAATCGTATATTTCAACCTGCTTTGTGAATGTTAATATATTTCACGACAGAAGGCACCTATAGAGTCAACTGTATAAATAAATACCTAGTTATTTCTGTTAGACTTTTCTTATAATTTGTATAATTTGTGCAGTATTGGGTACTACTAAGTAATACAAGTTAAATATACACACATAACATAATATACGTACTAGGAATCGTTTAGGTGCGGAAACGTTATTTAAAGAGTGCGGATATAGAATGTATAGCCATATACAGAGTACAGAGTAACGAGATTCTGTAAATTGAATTAAAATAATAATGTACTACTGTATCTACTAAGTAAGTTATATTGTATGCAACATTGTAATAAATGTGATGTTCAAAAATGCAACTAAAACAAGAACTAAGCTAATTGTAAGTATACTGTTAATTATATAATGAAAGCATTGCTAATTTTAATATGCAGTACTGTATCTGTATGCAGTTGTTTGTTTAAATGACACTGAAAAATCTTGTCTACAAACTGTTATTTACCCACCATTGCAAAACGAGCAAGCAGCTATAAAAATTGTACACTACTTATGCTATAATATTCAGTCGCGCGGTCTACACGTAAGACATAAAATAAAACATACATAGTGGTATGAATATACTTAAATAACATGTTCATAATAACTAATATTGTAATATTACATCAAGATTTATGTGTTTCAGAATTTTATTTGAAAGTAAATAAACAGAAAGGAACGTTTTTCAAATAAGTTCAAAACATAATACAATTATTTAGCTTACGCTACCCAGAACTGGAATCACGGTTCATTGCTCTCCAGCTAGAGCCTACGCACTTTAGTTCTAGACGCACACATAAATATGTAAGAAAGTGAAAGAAATAAACATTGAGTAAGAACGAGAAAATAGAACAGATTCAAACTTTGGAAGTTAAACATTGGTTTTTTTTTCTATCTAGTACTTATTTTCCTATACTGTATGGATGTTCCATGTGAATATAGGCCAAAACTATCAATGAGTGAAATCCCAAGGCGTAGGGCTAGCACAGCGATTTAAGACAGAAAACAAAAGCGTGAAATTATAGCACACAAAAATAGTTCATTCATCTCTTAGACAAACACTTTGCGTACGAATATCGGTCAAGGCGCCAGAAAACGTTTGTCGCTGTCACAACATTTGCACTTTCAGCTTAAAATAGAAAGCAAACAGTAACTAAAAAACCAAATTGTTACTAGAAAAGAGAAACATAGAGCTTGCAAAATATTTCGGAACAAAAGTGTTTTACTGTGTACCTTAAAACGAGTTAGGTCACAAAGAGAACTTACAAATTAGCACATATATTACTATTGCTTCCAATGATAAAGCTAAAAACCTTATCCAACCTGGTAACAAAGCAAAATCTCAGGTAATACAAGATTTAGAACAATCCCATGTATCTGAAGAACGCTCAACCCACTTCAAATAATTCACTATCAGTAACTCCTAATTACAATAGTTAGTCACTGAGTTTGTTACGCATAATACTTCTTTCTCAATAATCTCATATAATTTATATAAGAACTAGAAAGAGATTCACGTGGCCGAAAACAATATGCTGTAGCAAAGCATAAATTTCTTGTCAGAATAGAAAGCAAACTTTCCCATTCACATCTACACCCAAACTAAAGCTCATACATGAAAACTTTCCTCTCCAAGCACTTGCAACTACTACTACAATTTTCTCTTCACGTACCCCGGCACAATACTTTTCCACTTTTGCAAAATGATATCAACAAATTCTGTTTACTTCACTCCCTGTTGATTTAGTGATATTAAATCTTTAGCCCTCTTCCTTCAATACCTTGCGTATTATAGAGGGAAGAGAGAAAGTTTACTTTGTTTCCTTTTTACTCCAATTCACCAGTTCGCTTCCACTAAATGCCACTACAAGTAGTAGGAATAATGACACAATATCAGCACAGACTCTACCTGTGCAAAATACACATATAACAATATATGTTATGTTATAGTTGCAGGCTCTCATAACCTGTCAATCAAAAGCATCCTAATTCCAGGATATTAACAAACGGCTGCAATTTTGTTGATCTTACAGCCATAACGTTTGATGCTGCGTACTATACCACGAAAAACTACAAATAAATACTGTTCTTACTTAATAATATAGCTTTACTTTGAAAATAATCCAAGGGTATACTGCAATTATTTCTAAAAAAAAATTTAAATCGGCAAATCAGATAAAATACTCTAACCATAGGTAACTTGAGCGTGCCATGTGCGTCAAAAGGCTTGGAAAGTACGAGCATTGAAAGACCCGTTTCAAGAACATAGTGATGGTATGTATTATTCCAAAGTAGAAGGGCTGGTATGGATTTTGAATGGATTTTAGATATGTAGGTCAGTATAGATTAAAGTGGAGGCCGTTGAGAGACTGGATGTGTGGATAGAAGGAAGTCATCCGAAGACCACTTGTTTTCATAATGTCCTCAGAACCATCGACCCGCATCTATGCATCCTTTATCCAGATTTATGCGTAAACTCATAGACAAATATTATTATCCCTAAACACAGCCTACTCTCTATACTGGCAGAGATCTGCCTGTCTGTCTCTTATGGGCTTGTCTGGTCTGGTCTGGTCTGCTTCTGGCTCCGCTCTGGTCTGGTTTAACCTGATCTGGGTGAAAAGTTTTAATGGTGAAAGTGCCCTGGAGAAAGAAAGGAATGCTTTGCCCTGTCATGTATGTTTAATGGATCGTCAGCTTTACTTCGACCTGTTTACAACCATTTGTATATGTATACATACATAATGCCCAAAAATACTATAAAATACTCTCAATACCATGATAGGCTTGTCTATATAATTCCGCATCTACATATTATTCTATGGCTGACTGTATAATCATATATCCTAAACAGATGCACCTGTATCATTCACCGTACGTTATACATGACATGCACTATTGTTAGCCTCTGCAGAACCGAACCGAAACCGGAACCTGGACTTCCAAAATAAAAACACGGAATCGAAAGTCGATTTTCAATTCATTTCATTTCGCTTCAATTCTTCAACAAGGTGTCAAAAAATGCACATACAGGAATATGGAAACAAACTCAACTTTTTTTTAGGTTCAATGGCATTTTTTTAAATTCTATTTTTGTTATTACAGATTGAATTGAATTTCGTCTCAGGAAATCCCGACTTTCACACTTTTCCCATCCAGGTAACTTCAAGAAACAAAATTCCTGTGCTGTATCGGGCCGTTTCCTCTATCGATAGGGAAAGAGTCGAAACGTCTCGTACCACAGTGACGTCTCGGTTCCTGAAATTTGTGTATAATCGGATCCAAAAACTAGTTCCTGAAAATCGGCCGGGTTCAAAGGATACTTGCAAGATTATTGTTATTATGGTTTGGATTTGGACTTCCTAATCCAATCTAAAAGGTGGACTTGCAGGCAGTAATTTAATACTTTCACCTGCTCGCATCTCTATGCTTCATATATGCGTATGTGTATTTATACGATCCATCATTGGTAATGTAATCCTTGAATAATTTGAAGTCTGGAGTTAAGTGGAGTGGAGTCTGCCAGCAGCAACCGCCGTTCCAGTAAATCCAGACGTTAAATGTAATATATAAGGTTATAGCACTAGACGTGTTAGTCTATATGACTATAGCGTATGCTATCCCTTCCTTGTGGTACTTCTTTTCCTGCTCGCTCAATTATAGGTCACGCATTTATCTCTATCATCCAGACATTTTTGAACCTATTTTATTATATTCATACCACGTATCAGATCTTTAGTGAAACTGTCAAGTTTTTAACCTGCATTAAGTGACGATACTTTAATTAAAATGCAAAAATATTAGTTAAGTTTTTTAAAACCAAAAATATTTATACAGATTAACAAACAATTTAAAAATAAGCTTTCATTTATTTAAAACGTTTTTAAGCTGATAAAAGTTGTAATATTATAATAATTTTCACTTTTTAAAACAAATTAAACGATTCGGTTTACATCGTTTTCAAAACATGAACTGCGCGTATATGTATATCTGCACGGGATATAACAGCATCAGAATTTTGTCGTGGTAAGTAAATTCTTCTACCTATATAACGTAGCATGGTTATAACTTACTGATAGTAAGACGTCATTCCGGACTGTGAAAGCATTACACTGTGAGATAAATCACGGCTACTTAAGCAAGCGTAAAAAGGAATGGTGGGACAATTTGATTAGAATCAAGGAACACGTGCGAATAAAATTGTCGTTCTCTGAATACATTACATTATTTTTGAACGAGACCATCTTTTAAATTTCTCACCAAAGAATTAGATCCAAACTTTTTGAAAGCCTTTGTCCGAACTATATGGCTTATCGTTAGTAAGCCTGACCCACTTTATTTCCGTAATGATTTTATTGTTGTAATGATTTCTGTACATAAAACTAGAACAAAAACTCCCACGCATCTGACCAATAAACTAAAATCGAAAGAGAGTGGGTTGGTCATTGAGAGAGCTTCCAGGAAAGAGCAGAAATCCTAGAAATGGAAAAGCCTTGCAAATACTTTAAGCAGATTAAAACATTTACCGTTGGAGCAAAAGTTCCTGTGCGTGCAAAAAGGATGTATTCTAAATATAAAAGTTCCACGGGGAAAATTACCAGCTGAGAAAGTATGGGCTACAACCGGCCCGGCTTTAAATCACAGGGTTCAAGTAACTACAGTTAAAGCTCAAACAAACAAATGGAACAGAAAGTAATTGTGTCTGTACTTATACTTACAATTTTTCAAATACGTTGCTTGCTTGCTCAAAAAATTTCAGAGAACACTATTCGTATTTTGTGACACTTTGAGGTTCACGGTTAAACCAGTAAATAGCAATGTAAAACTCAATTAAAGGTTTCTTTTAGGAATACTTAATGTATTTCGCTAAATTAATTTAGCTAAATCTGTCGCTTTGTACCGTAAAATACACACAATGAGAATGAATGCCAAAAAGCATTCAAAATTTAACAAAATTCTGTATAACAACAAATGGATTGGATCTACAGTACCAAAGTCTAGGACTGATTAAAATTAGAAAATTGTCTCCCTTTTCCCAACTAAAGCAACAGTGACCGTGTCGATGCTAAGACAGTGTTATTTAATATTTGTACCATCATCATTTCCGTACCACGACCAACAAAACAGTCCCAAATCGACTCTAGTGGTTGCCACCAGCAACCGCATCAGTACCCCACCTTTGCTTTTCAATACTTGAAAATGTTTTGTCTCAATCACGCTTATTTCCCCTTCCAAAATGAACTTGTTAGCCTTTGCACCTGAATGATAGTTGGCTTGAATGAAAAAGAAAGCTATTTCCGATTATGTATTTATCTAGAATTGAAATTCACCTCATGTTCACGTCGGCGATGGTGGCGGTGGTACTGGTTGAGTTTTAACAATGTGATGTTGTAAAGAATATAAAAAACCTGGCTGAAATTTTAAGCCGTATAGCATTGTACATGTATGAACTGCAATGCCGAATGGCGATGAAAGGTCGGATACGACGCACAGTACGAAGCAATGGGAAGACAACATGACTTGACTAGAATTTCCATGTCCACAGTAAAGTACGTGCACTGAGTGGAGAAAGTGACTTTCTCCTTCGGAAGCAAATGGATATACCATAGCAGTATGGGTAATGAGAAGAGGATTGGGATGGAGATCGGCATTGGCGTAGTAATAAACGTAATAAGGAATAATTAAATCCAACAGCCGCACTAGTGACTGGAGGACAGAGGATGGTGTAGTAAGTAGATTTTATTGTATTAGCATAATAAACGGCTTTCTCCTCTCCCCTTCCCATTGTGGTTATCATTCAAATATTCCAATTTCAATTGGAATTCTCCTTTTGCCAGGCTGCTACTCTCCTCCCGTCCGTTTCTTTAGGGAATTTCCACAATATTGATATATTACCGATGCAGGTTGCACTGGGCTGAAGTTACAGACCTAAATATCCACATAGAACCCCGTAACCTTGCACAGTGATCCATTTGCTGTAGCATTTGTACACATATTGAATATGGTATTTGGATGCACCAGGGACTCTGTTAACACTGCCAGAGTAGGCCGTGGTATAAACGATTTATCTAATAAAATATATTATTTTATATCAGAAAAATTTACCATGAAGTGCACCAAACATATTGTGTTTACCATTTGTTATAACGGAAAAAAATTAAATTAAATTAACGTTACATATTTTTTAATTAAAGCGTCCATAAGTACATCTACAATAATGGCTCTCATACTCGTTCTTAAAATATGCTCTGCAAAGGCTTTTGGGAGATTACGTTCATAACTTGTAAACTGCGAGAGAAAGTAAAAGACCAAAGGAAAGCAAGGTTGCTCCCTGCCCACTGCATACCTTTTATAGAAAGTGTGGTATACCATGGAGCCTAGTGAGGTCGTCATCACTTCCATTCATTGACTGTGTTGCTTTTCTTTACTTTGACTTGCCCTGCATTGGTTTAGCGGTGACTGGATTTGTAGTGTAGCTCTAACGGCATTAAGCTCAATACCAAAGAATATCATGAAAGGAATGACGTTCCAACCATTTCCCTCTGATTTTCTCCGTAATAACTTTGTCTGTAGTTTCGAGAAAGCGCGAGTTAGCCAAGCGTAGTGGAAATTCGGAAATTCCAACTGCATTTCCAAATTTCTGAGTCTAGAACAAAGGTAAAGTCTATGACGCGCGTAAACAGAGATGTAATTTGTTTCGGAATATTATTCTCTATGTGCTCTACTTACCACGATTAGACTCCCATTTGAATGCAAAACGATAATGTATTCGACTTTACTTTACAGTGCAAAATGTGCTAAGCCTCCTTCTTTAATAGGAGGTCAACTTTATTGTAGGTAATGCTCATGCGAATACTACCTAAAGAGTCAAACCGTTTAATTTGGTTTTCATGCCGAGTGCAAAATAAAATAATGGACGATGCGATGGGATGTTGCTAACTATTTTAACAACTTTTATTTACACTTTTCAAATAGTAATTTTAGATTATTTCCTTACAAGGTTTTTACTGCAAGTTTTTTTTCTCGTACTGAAAAGCTTTCCATGTCCGAGTATAAACGAAAATCGATGTAGAGATAATTTATTATTATCACAATAGTAATTAAATCTAGGAGACAATGTAGGGTCAATTATTTCAGGTGAAAGTGCTACTTTCAACTTTCACCAAACCATTAGAATCGAATGCTGAAATCCTTTCAGGGATTTTAGTTTTGGTAGCATGTAAGAAATTTTGAAAGGACGGACAAATCAATGCTTTCCCACATACTTTTAGTACTCTCCAACTTTCACATTGAACAAGTTTGTATCCATCTCAGGTCCTTTCACCGTGTCACTTGTTCCCACTGTCTTGTTCCAGAAGTCAAAGTAACAGACTTTTCCCACAACTACCACATGAACAAGAAGGTACAATCTTTTGAACCAACGGACTGACTAGCAGGAACAGAGAACTTTCCAATTGAACCAAACAGGACATGAATTGAAAGCTGAACAAAAGGACCAAAAGGAAGAGTAAAAGTGTTAAAATTACATGGATTGTCCAAAAAAGGTCGGTTTCCTATTCAGTCAAAGTCAATAGCGTGGGCTAAGAAGCAAAATCAAGGATATGAGAATGTGCCTGGAAGAAATATATAAGTGAAAGCAATTGAAAAAAAGACGAATGTCCCTAAATTTTTATAAGTGTAGATACGATATTTTGCACCTATTTATATAACATTCGCACACGTAAAAATAAACGCAGTGTGCACTACTTTACCAGCACCTGATCGTGTGCACGTCGAAGTTAGTTGACAAAAAATTTGGGATGTGTAATTGTGCTTCCTAAGTAATGGTGTAAGCCCTTTCAGTAGCATACACATTTAGATGGATGTAGCCATAATCAGCTAAATTCTACGACCACTAATCCTTTGTTGAGAAAGCATATGTTTTCTCTTTACCAAAGCTTTTATTTCTGTATAGCCGAACAAGTTCTGTAGATAGATGAAAGAAAGAGAGATGAGTGAGGATCTATACTTTTTTCTCAGATTCACATACCTCGATGATTTGTGTATGAAAAAAGAATGCTACACTCTGTACTGCTACCACTACTTACTTTCTTTACTTTCGTCTAGTTCGTCTCAAAGTCAGCTAGACATGACTTTCTGGTGTCGTGAACATGATTTATTGATTGATGCTATCGATTTATTAGCTCCTTCCTCCTTGTGAAAATCACAGGACTAAATCAACCTGTCAGATTTTTTCACAACGTAACGATTTCACTTTCTCTGACTCTTGCTCTCCCCGTACAATCGCCACTGCCCATTACCCAACACGTTACATTCAACAATAACTTGCTAGGTGGGTGTATTATATAATACAGTATATAGATACATAAAAGTTTTCACTTTTCTATAGATCATAATAAGAGTCTGTAATATTGGATCACTGCACTGGCACCGGGACGTATGAGTCAACAATTGAATGGCATTCTTTTAGAATTTACGGGTCCGCGTTTGAAAATTATTTTAGGTATAGCTGCAAAGAATGACAGTGAGAAAGCAGAAACTTCAAAGCCCAGTAATTTAGATTATAGGACGCCTTTCCCTGGCTTGTAATCTTTTAAAATCTTACTTTGCTAGCTCGGCCTTTTGCATACTGTTCGATATTTTGCAATATTTTTGGAAATCGAAGAAGCGATTTCCTTAAAAATTTAACTTTTATTAAAGTCCTTGTAAAATCCTCTTTTTTACATCTAAGGCTTTGCTAGAAAGCAGGTGAATGGTTTACGTCTTTATTAATAAGAGTAAAAAAAGATGTATAGATAGTAATGTAGTAATCGATGAAAGCATAATGAGGGCACTGTATGGGCCATGAATTCAAATGGAACGAGCATAAAATGATTGAATGGGCATTCGTGTCATTTTATGACAAAATTTGAATGGGTGTTTTATACGGACCTTTCGCAAATTGACTACATACTTTGGAGAATCTTCCACGTATAAGATCTTCCACAACTATTCCCAATAAAGCACAATAGCCAAACCAGTCAAAGTACCCCTGCTACGATTTTTAAACGTAATTTACAAATGTGGCCAAGAGAACAAGTATACCGTGATGCAACGGGATTCGATGCGATACCGATAATATCCATTAGCCAAATTGACACTCGTCTGTCTGCACTTCCGATTAGCACTCATAAAACGGAAATTATAGAGGTAGCCATATAATTTATTACTGAGGCAATTTCAGCTCAGCTCTAAACTGTAAATAAACACGAGGTGTGATACATAGATTCCAGATGGCTCGCTAGCTTTGGACGTTGATTTTCCGTCATAAAAGGTTCCATAAACATAAAATCTCAGGTGACGGTAGAGCGTAGGTATGCTTCTATAGTGGAGTAATTTCCGTAATTTGAAGTTATTTCTACCTTACACTATGTTGTTTGGCACTGCACTGTTTTGAATATTTGGATTTATTTCATAATAATGCATAATTGGCATGCAAAGCTTAGCATTATTGTACCAGATCAACTTTAACCAGGAAATATTTTGTAACAAAACATAATTTATGACAAAGCTACATGTCAAAACCAAAAACAATAAGCTAGAAGAATTGTGACGTGCCTGTAATAACACTCTACAGTAAAAAAGGATAATAATTACAAACGGAGGAAATGGAATTGATTGGAACTAATTTCTAATAATGTTTTTTGAAAAGCCATAGCCAAACCTCTAATGGAATTTGTCAAGGTTGGTTAGGTCAATATTGTACATGTTATGTACCTTTGATGTCAAAGCACAAGTACCTAAATACCTACTATACTTGCTATAGCAAATACTTATAGAGCATAGTAGCTTTTAGCTCGCTCCAAGCGAAGATATAAAATAGCACAAGAAAGGAATGGTGGATAGAGTTAATAAATCAAAAGTGAAGAATCATATGTCAGACCATTATGTCGGCTGAACTAAAGGGAAATAGATGTGCGTAAGTTGAGCCAAATAATAGGGAAAAATAAAATACCGTGACCATAATCCACCAAAGCTAAACTATCTGTATCGACTCCATTGCTCTCCAGCCAAATCAACGTAGAAAGCAAAATTAAATGGAGAAAGCCACCACACAAGCACATTCCTTTTCAAAGTAAAAGCTCCTTGAAGTGCCAAAAAATACATGTATCTTTTACAACTTTTACCCGTAGTATGTTGGTATATTGACGGGAGCGCGTAGGTATGTTCTTATTTGTCTAGTTCTGTTACTTCGATAGGGAAACCGATGGTGCCAGTGCAAAAAGTGAAATTTAAGAACTAAACAAATGCGCACATAGCACATTCCGGAGCTACTACTTTAGAGGGAAATCCAGACGACCAGACATTGTATATATCAATGGAGCCGTATACAGGTATGAGTTGGTTACAGACAGGCTCATGAATTGGTTAAGTGGAAATATTTGGAAGACTTATTCAACTGATGGCCTTGGATTGGGAAGTCGTGGTCGTGGGAAAAGTGGGAAAACAGAGAATCAAAGTAGAAAAAGAGGGCTATTGAAAAAAAAGGGTTGCTGGTGCGAAGGGACCCAAGTACATTGAAGTATCGGAAAGGAGAAAGTGGATAGGAGAGTGGCCATAAATGTGATCACATGTCAGAGATCAATTGCATTTTGATGGAACAATAGAAAGCAGAGATTAGTTTCTGACGCCGCTGCCAACGGCACAGCCATTTCATTTTCTAGTCCCCCTTTCCTTTTTTGTGGTCTCTAGCTTTATAGCCGTGGTTTACTGTAAATTGGACAGGTTACAAAATGCTTCGCTTTTATCAGATTCTGTGAAAAATGCCGGTTTGAAAAAACGATTTGGGAAAACACAGCATACGAAACTTTGAAACGTACATATTTTAAATCAACAATTATTGGAGTTGCATTATTTTTGAATTAATAACAATCTTTCAGCGTGTCATTACTTTAACAGTATATTGCGGTGTCTGAAATTTTGTAAGCATCTACGTTCAATTCATGGTTTTACCATCTAATTAATGATTGACCAGCTATTTTTTGAGTTTTTCTGTTGCGGGCAATTAATAATATTTTACACGACTGAAATCCAAAACTAAAATGCTTTCTAATACAAACTTAAAGAATAACGTATGGTATTTCATGTATTAGTTACCTGGCCTCAATTTAACAGTGCATAATTATTATAATTCTTGCAAAACATTTAATGATGGAGTAATAGAGTTTAGCCTATTAATTCAACGATAAAATTGTTAAGGCGACCCATGTGCTGCAGTTGAATTAAAATTTGAAATTGCTGCGAACATTTGCATTGCATTTTTAAGTATACAACGGCAAAATACAAAATGTGTAGGCAAAAGTTTAAAATTGAAAAATTTGAAATTTTTCTGAAGTGCATCCGTCGATTACCGCATAGAACAAAGGTTAAAGATGAAAGACCAACTTCACAAACTTACCGCGAAATTCAAAATCTGACAGCATTTAATTCCTTCCAGCGCCAGCCTGCAGCCTCCAACCTTCCAGCCCAGTTCTCACCTAGTCTCTACTCATCTAGCCGCTGCAACTAATGCATACGGTAAATAATAAATTAATGAAAGTTTTCGTAAATGCTCATTTAAAATCAGTTTCTTCTCTTCAAAGAGTTAAATTTTGAGACACCTACGTTAAAACTGTACTTAACAAACATAATCCCGCAGGAAAACTTATCACCTATAAATCTCAACCGTAAGTACTCGACGGAAGGCTTGGAATTTTTCATAAATTACACGTTAAAATATGTGGATTTCAATACGTTGTAATTCACCAATTCACGGTAAAGAGGGAAAACTTGAATAAGGTATTAAAAATATTTTAAAGCCACTACCGTAATTTATGAACTGTCCCTTACACTTGTATCATTGTCTAGAATGAAATGCAAAGACGACGGTGGACATGTTTATTTAGCACTCAGAAAGATGTATGTTTATCGAGTTATCCTTCTGTGGCTATGTGTTAGTGTTACAAGAGAACACGTTTTAAGAAAAGTGCTTTCTTGGCATTCTTTCCTCTTTCCATAAACCATCCTCAGCTTTCATGTCATCGTATAATTTTGGACAAGAAAAAGCATCTTTACGAAGTATTTTTCGTTCTGGTATGATAACCATCAACGTTGTTATTCTTAATCTTAATACACATCCAACTCGAACCAATAAACTGTAAAATAAACGTAAATATGGACTAAGCAACATTGAGGCATAAAATACAAAATTGGTTTTTCATTCCAACATCAATTTGTACATACATTGAAGGAAATGTCTATCAATTTACTCATCGTTTAAATATGCACTATAAAGTTTTAAAGATGGAATTTATTCCTCGTTTTTAACAATAGCTTTCGGGGTACAGAATGAAATTTTGCTAGATTTTAGTTGTATAAGGCCACTAAAAACTAGCTTTTTTAAATAACCAAAAGTATAACGAACATCAAAATGTTCTCCACATCTTTCCAAGCCTGCATCTTCTCCGTCTTAAAGAGTTTCAAATCATTATGGTGTCCAACAGTAATTCAGTTCCCTTTTCAAAATTTGTCAGGTTAATTAATTTAATGCTCGTAAAGTGCTCTACAATCTATAACACATAAGGACCCCGCAGCGCAAATGCGAAAATACCAAAGTCGGGATGTAGCAGGGTATTTTTAGAAAATTAAAAGTGCAAAATGAATTATTTGCATAATAATTTTTCCCATTACCTTTGGCCTACTCGTACGTTCATTAGGGCGAAAAAGTAGACTGCTTAAACAATTTTTTTTCTCAAAATATCTACATAATTTTCAATTTGCAATTTGCCATTTGCAATTTAGAATTTTGCCCCTCGTCTGAGTGAGACTCGTTCGCTTTCTAAAGTTGCTCCATTTAACTCCTGTAGGTAGTCAAACTTTCTAAACAATGAGTTTCTTCCCATGAAAACGGAAAGAAAGTGACGTCAGCTAGCCAAAAAATTTGCATATTAACAAAGAAAGAAAAAGGAAGTTAAGTGAAAGCAAGCACTGGAAAAAAACTGGCACTGGCACTCGGAAAAGTTACACTGTCATGCATATCCATGCAAAGATATGTCGTAGGCCACAAGATCTGTTCACTTGAGCTGTTCCACGCCGACAGCACAAAATTTCCCCCAGCCTAGTTTTTCCACGGCTGTCTCAAACCATTGCAATTTCGTAATGATGAATCTGTAGCAATAATTAGTTGTGTGCAGGGGACTGAAAAGGATTTCCTTTTGTACGCGGCCAAGAAAAAAGAACTGGTGGCCCAGTGTTGAGTACTTGTGACTTAAAGATCTTGTGGCCCACGACAGATATTCATATCGAGATACACATCCCTTCTTCAATAGCATTTCTTACATGCTTAGTTAAATAGTCAAATTCATTAGGCAATAAGAATCAAAAACGAGACTTGGGCTCCGGCCGTACATTGCTAACTAAAGGAATCAAGTTTCGGTATCCCGTTTTGGGTTTCATCCTATGTCTTTAGTTCAGTGGAACTCTAGAGCAGCTGACAATTTTCTTGTAATATTTAATAGTGGAGTGAAAGCAAGGGAAAGTGAGTTGAAAAAAGTCACAAAGAAAAATAGTAAGAAGTCAGATTTGTGTCGATTAGCATGTGAAAGTTGTAGATAGTTTCGCTGTATTTTCTCGACATATACCGCAAAACCCAGATTAGTCCAAACGGCTGCTCGAACATTCATTAATTTTATCAAATTCAACCATTTACGGTCTAAATCGCCATTTAAATACAATTAATGACAAACTTTGATATTTACAGTTATTATATAAATTGCTGCTTTTAATGATAAAGAGCTATTTTTTAGGCTCTGATTGTAGCTTTACGGTAAAGCTTTCCAAACCAGCGTATATGCTAATGCTATCTCTGCTATGCTTTCTCGTAACGCTTAAATGGGAGTAAGAAATACTTCTAATTTGACTTGACTTTACTTAACAAGTCTTTCTCCATGCATGTAAATGATACTTTTACTCATCTTCACTGCATATTCCTGTAAATTGGGGTTTTTTCTGTTTTCTCCGTTTAATGAAATAGGAAAGCAGAGTCACCGTTAGGCAGGAGATGGTAACTTCTTGTCTCGGAAAAAAAAGAGCACGCACAACGTTTTACAAAACGAAGACTTGAAAGGAAACTACAGCATGTATAGGCATGATGCAGTGTTGAAAGACGAAAGTTAAAAGTAAAGGAAAGACATGTCCTTAGAATGCATGGACGCATGCATTGCAGTGTCAAAGTTGGATGTTAAATTTTAAGTCAAGTGTAATCTGGACAGAGTTTTATATTTCCTTAGTACTGAACCAGCTTTTATGTCTCTTTGGGTAACGTAAAACTAAAAGAAAGGAGAAAGTGGTGCACAAGCACATGCCCTGTTTAAATGAGTTCATAGTGCTATTCATGTGCACAAGTAAACGAACGCCCACAGTCTCGCGAAATATAGAGATGCCATAGGCGTAGAAAATTAAGGTACTACTTCCTAAAACTTGGGAATTGTAAACTATGTGGAAGTTCATTGATAAAACAAATAATTCTATAATGTCTAATAAATAAATACGAAATAAAACTGCTACTTGTATTTTTGTATTTCACATTTGAAAATTTTATAATCAATTTAATCTTGGTTTTAAATACTTTCATTTTCCAAAACGTGTGAAATAAATCATAGCCGCCATTGCTTACAATAACACATTCCATTCAATGCGCTTTCTTTCTAAGAGAAAACAGCTCCCTAACTGTAATGTATAACGTAGACTGGATGGTCATGATACATTCACTTTCCCCTTTAACTTTCTCTTTGGCTTTCCAATTTAAATCCACGAAGGAGTTTTACTTTCTCTTCTGTGTGCACTATGTAGTACAATTCAATGCCCAGCTATATCCTATGGCAGCATCATATTCTTAATTTCTAGAAGGAGAAAGTTGACAAAGTTAGCTGTGTCAGATTACCCCTCCCGCCACATAAATATGTATATAGCCCATGAAAAAACGCTTCTGTAGCCTTCCACATTCTTTATAGTCCATCAAGGATTTTGAGGGTGTTTTATTTCAATGGGAAATCCATGCGTGCGATGACACATGGGAAGGAAAAAAAATTCCGGGATATAAATTCGCAAAGATTTTCTCACGTATTTTTTTAGTCTACTTTCAACGGTTTTTTAGGTAATACCAAAACTAAACCAAGGATACGGCTCTAGTCTTTCGTTAGGAGATTTGCAATTATTACCATATAGATGGAAGTGAAAGCAGCGCTGTTCAAGAAGCTCTCATGCGTTATAACTTTTCAAGTGCCAATTGACACATTTACAAAAATATAGATAAACTTATGGTTTAACTGGTTTTAAAACGGGCAAAAAGTACTTTTACTTTTTAGAAAAATACAAACCCGACTCTTTAGCTTTGTTGCAAAACATTCTTTGGGTGACACAGTAAGACGTTATATTTGCAAAGGCCCTTCTATCACTGGAAAACTATATATGCTATCAAAATACATTCCTTTCCATTCCTCTCCCTACCATAACATAATGCTCCAATGACCATGCAATTTATACGGTGCAACTCAGCCCAGGGGATTTGCAAGAGAGAGAGAAAGTATTTTTTAAAAGATTTTTTTTTGCAAACCTTGCTTTTGCGAAAAGGACCTTCACTACACTGCATTGCTTTGCCTCTTCTTTGCCTTTGGTTTCAAGGAATGCAAGTTTTTTTATGCTTTATTTATTTGGAGGACAAACATAAATATTCTCAAATCTTTTAGAAGAACTTTACTCTTTTTCCTGGGAAAAAGCGGTAGATTTTAAATATTTATACTCTCTCTGGTACCCTTACCCCTAAATGGGATTTAAAAAGCGTATCCTTCAACACTAGTATCAAGCTAGGAGCGTCCACACTACACGCCTTGCATAAAATGAATGCCAGAGGGGAATTCACAATGCCTTAAGCAGAATTTATACGGCTGTGGATCGCATGATAGTGTGGAACTGCCACAATTATAAATTGCTAATTGACGAGCGTCCGAGTCATATTAAAAGAATAAAAAAACAAAAATGTAGGCAGCACCGTCTACAGTTACAAGGTGCATATTCCATAAATATTTTTGCATAAAAAAAGTTGAAAGTTGGAAAAACACAAGAACAAGTTCCAAAGTTCCTGTAACGCAAGAGGAGCTTGAAAACTTTTTCAATTTCAATAGATTTGCAGTTTGCACATCGTCAGCGAGACGAACCAATGCCGATGTCGATATCAGAATCCCATTGCAGCGTAGCCAGATGTTATATATATTATCCTTGAATTGCACTTTCACAAATTCAAACAAAAAAAACAACTGTTTTTACTTTTCAAACTTTTGCTCTCTCCACATGTATACGTTTAGTGGCTTAGCACCTTTCAGGGGGTAAAACCATTTCTCCTTGTACAAACAGAATTGTACCTGTTTTTAAAGGTTCAATTTTAAATTGCAGTTTTGCATAACGTTACCAACCGTACTTTCTACTACAACATTATGAATGAATTTTTGCTGGAATACTAGTGGCCGCCGCCGAAGAGAAAGCTACGAAAGTATATTGTGCGGAGAAAGAAGTAGTAGTGCGCTTAAAAAAGCACGCATAAAGCACAAAAGCTTACATTTTTTATGCCTGTGAAAAAAAAGCTTTTAAAATTCCACAATCCTTTAAAAGTCAACGAAAGTCAAAGCCAAAGCCAAATAGAACTCCAAGAGAAATTTTGCAATAGCCTTCCCTTATAGGAGAAACTCCCAACTTTTGGCCGGTTTAGTTCAGTGGTTCAGTCGGATGTAATTTATTGTTAGTATTATAAATAATCCAAGGCCCAAAACCCAAACTACTAGGGAGAGAAATACATAAAAAAAGGAGAAAATGCATTAAAGAAGGAAGTGGAGCATACCTAGGTTACAGACAGATAGGTGCGTTAGGCACATTACATTACACCTCGTCGCTTATATTTCCAGGTCTATATAGTCCATGACATTTATTACGAAAATGTGGACTGTAAAATATTGGGAAGGATAGAGGTATACAAAATCCTGAAATTATAATAAAATTGTCGAAATCCTCCATCTCCTGCGGGAAGGTAACAAGAGAGTAGTTCCTTTTGTTTCTAGTTTTATTACTGTTTTTGGAAATATTTTTCCTAGTGAGTTCAAATTTTACAATGCACTGTAGTAATAAGTTGCAGTGTAATGTGATGCAATGTGCTAAGGGTTTAGTGGCACTTGTATAATTTATAATTATAATTCTTGGTGGTAAAAGTGAGAGCATGTGTAGAGAGATTATATATGTTTAGGGACATTTATTCACATATAAATGTCGCGATTTAAACAGCAATTTGACGTATTTTAATTTACGCGCTTAGTCTAAGAAACCCAAATCGCTAGCCCCGTTTTTGATAAAATATTAAGTTTTGCACATACTTTAAGAGGATATTTCACGTCCCTTTTTGTTAATCCCCACAGGATGCTTTGAAACTAATTTTAAAGAGTGAAAACACGACCTAGCCAATAGCACATTTTTCAGAAACACAGTAGCACACTTTGTAACTATTCATAAACATGCAAATAGGACATTTTGCAACTTCTTATTCGTAGTTAATACATTAGATTTTACACCTGTACCAAATAGTGTACATAAAATTCTTGAATATACAACAGTTTGCCGATAGTCTTAATCGTTTGAATCCCATTTGGCATCCTAACCGGCGATATGTAACTAGAGACACAGTATTACACTGGATGTAGTGATAATAAGAAGGAAAAGGCAAATATGAATAATTACTGGAGCTCTTCTCCGTTCAATTAATAAATGGTAACTGGAATTCTCAGGACAGTCGACACAGTACTGCAAGTATAGCTGTACTTTTAGGGGGCCCTTCATAAACTACATTACCAAATTTTTACCCACGTTTTGATCCCATACTACCAGATATTTTTCTAATAATAAAAAAAATACTCTAGCCCCTCCCCCAATCCCCACCTCCAATTTCATTATTTTAAGCCGATGTAATTTATAGCCGAACCCAAAATAAGGAGCGTAAGTGCAGCTTTTTCCTTTTGGTTTGTTTCATTTTACATCTTCATCAAGCTTGTTAACACCAAGGAGATGACATATAATATTTCAAGAGTCCTTTTCCTCTTGCGTTTCGGCTTTTTCTAATGTACATTTATTATTGCAATTTGCAAAGTCCCTCCACTCACTCATACTCATGCTGCCCTGTAATGCTTTCCCTCGTACTTTCTCTATTTCACTGGAATTACAGCCATGCAAAATATAATGAATGGTGGTGGATTTAAGCTCTCGTTTTTAACACAATGTACCTCCACGTTTTGTATTTACTTTTCAAGGGCGGCCGTATAGGCGGGCAACAGAATTCAATGTGAACCAAATGCATGGCAGTGAAACAAAAATAAAAACAATCTTTTGAAATTTGTTTTAACAAAATGTTCTTGTTCTTGATTTTGTTTTTAAAATTTGTCTTTCTAACAATTGCTTTTAAAAAAGAAATTTTTGCGCGTTAATGTTCTTTGAACATTGTTTTTTGTAGTTTAGCATTTTGTTAAAACTTTGTTTTTTACGATAGAAAATCTACTTCATTCCATTCAACTTTAACTGAAGCTCTTATGATTGCCCAGAATTGACGCCATTGTTACTCTGAAACATTGAAGGGAAAGCTCGAGAAAGGAACTACTATAGTTTAACTAGAAAGTACAGCACAGTGAAATAATACAAAATAGAAGATACCACAGACTATTTTGCTTAGAGCGTACTCGAGCCAGAAACAGAACAAGAGCCAGGCAGACTACAAGGGAAATATACTTGTGCGAATTGGAGTGACTGAGAAATAGAGAGGATCTCGTTAGCACACGAAATCTAATCAGTGATGGAGAAAGTACGCGGAGAAAGCGAGTGAGATTCTCATCAACACTAATCGTAACTGCGGTCCGACCAACCTTCCATTTTTCTCGACTTTCTCTCGAGTGTGCAACTAGCGGAGCTCCAACCAACAAACACGGTAAACTCAGTAGCCTCAGTACCTACATATATCTCCCCAATTAATTTTCGTCTTCATTTACATTTTTCTACCATGCATTCTCACTCCTTTCACTATCGCTTTCTCGTCTCATGTAATTCCTATTTTTTACCCAGTCGCCAGAACGTACTATTCCTATTGCTTTCTCCATGCAAACCAATTCCAAGTCTTTCTACCAATCTCGATCATCATTATCACTCTCCTTACCTCTATAATTTCACCACAATGTAAGCAGCAAAAGAAATGAGGATTTCTGGCATTCAAATCAATTGTAGCAAAATAAGAAACTTGATCTGGATTGAGTACATCCAATTCTTTGGTATGTTTTAAAATTAAGAGCTTTTATAAAAGCCTGCACAATTAAAAGAAGGTTTTTTTAGTATTTGCCTGGTTAATCACTAGATTTTATAATCGCATTTTAAAAATACGTAATGATTTGTACAGTACATTTTGAATAAATGCTTGCTTATTAGATTGCAGTTACAAAATAAAGCTGAAGTACCTACAATACTTTGTTTTGCATGTGAGTTTCTTAAGCAGATTTGCTAAAACATGTTTTAAATTTATGTTCACAAAGTAAATAGAAGAAGCTTACATGCAGTCAAAAGAACAATATTTATTGCTGTAGATCACCATATGTTAAAACTTGCGGAATTTGTTTAAGATAAAGGTTTTATGCGTCCTTAAGTATATGTTCCAGTTCCCACGACACGATTTAAATTCAAATATCATGGCAGGTCTCGGCAAGGGAAGAGACTGAAAAAAGGAGTATGCTTATTGGAGGGTAGGCGTTGATGTTGTGTCTAAAGTTCTTCAATAGATTGAAATACACTCGCCTTCTTTTACTTCCTTACGAAATATAACAATGGATTAAAAAATGTCTCTTTTTGAAATAAAACATTTCACATAAGATTGAACTGCTTAACCTTTTCAAAACGGCAATATCTAGTTTGACATTTTTCGAAAATATTAATTACCGTAATTGACCGAATAACCGCCGCGGCGATTATCCAAACTTTGAGCCTCAAACCCGGCGATTATTTGAGCCCCG
>JAQFZC010002065.1:0-25127 GCA_034695205.1 Dicyrtoma fusca | reverse complement strand
CAGATTGTGGTTATTGCATGTAGCCTATTCGTCACTGTGGCATACAGCTTTGAATTTCATTGCTGTTGATGTCATCGTTGTCGTATAGTGAGCAGTAGTGATAGCAGATGGGTAACTAAAGTAGGTAGTTACATGCGCCCATGAATGTTGAGAAAAAAAAAGTCAATAGGAAGGAATGTTTGTAAATTGTCACTCAGAGAAATAATTTTAGTGTCGACCAAGATAATATGCGGGCACTTCTCACGTAGAGTTGTTTATGAGACAGAGACGTAAATAGGGTTTCTAGACAGGGACATCAGTGCTCCGCTACCTGCCTATCAAAACTATGATCCCTTGCTTGGTGGGAGAGAGAGAGCGGAGGCAGGGAGCTCAGTCACCCAGCCTTTCTTGAAGTTCGTGATCGTATCCATTCCACAAGAAGATGAGGTGAAGGTAAAGAAACGTAGCCTCGGCAGGATTACATTTTGTGGGAAAAACTGTGCTGTTGGAGGAACAAAGTTAGCCGGTTAGAAAGTCCCTGAGTGGCGTATGTGGCTGCATTGATCGTATTGCTATTTTTAGCTCAGCATCTCTCTTCCCTCTGACTCTTTCTCCATCTTTCTCTGCCTATTCCAAATGGATAGGACACGCTATATTCCTGCATGATATGCGCACATATTGATGCAAGTAGACTCTCCTTCGGTTGTGTTTGCACATGTTCATAAACTTACCGTTATACCACGCACAATGTCTCTCAGTTGAACGTACTACGTTGCCCAATGCCTTTCCCCACGCTCCCGAACATACAGCCCGTGCATACATATCTACTCAACTTTCTGTGGGATCCAAATGTGTGCTCTAAGCTTCCCTATTTTAAAGGCTCACCATTTCTTTATAGGTACCTTACTACTACAAGGCATGTTTGAACAGCCACATGCCAAGCCAGCTACTCAACTTTTACCTGTTCTATCCTCCCTATACTCCTTCCTCCACTGGCATACGGGCTGCTAAGGAGCCCCATACATATTTTCAAAGAAGCCTATGGCTCTAGTCCATATTCCAAGAGCCCAAGTTGAGCTGTGCAGACTCTCCTTACGAAGGTGTACATTTACTATACCAGTCAGATTATATGCCAAGATGTAGGTAGGTACCTATATATGAATTTCACATAGACTTGAAAGATGTGGACTTTTCTGTAGAAGTGTAGAACTGTAGACCCGTCCACCAGCTTCTTTTCCTTTTATGTACGTAATGCTTCTTGAGGAGGAAAAAAGGAAGATGCTCAACATCCAACCTCTCCGACCAACAAAAGTAAAACAGTTTCGAGTCAAGGAAAAATAACTAATGCCTTCCCTATGCCCAATTTTTGTTCCCTGCGCCTCCCTCACGGTCTCGTCTTTCTTCAATTTTCCCTCTCAAATTCAACTATACAACAAATGAAATTCAACTTGGAGACTCGACGTCGACTATCTACATAGTACATACAATAATATTTTGCACTTCATGCGAACAACCTCCCGAGAACCAACTTTGTAAATTCAAAATGGGTGTTAGTCAATTTTGGAGTAGAACCAAAGTCAGGTAGGTAGACTGTTAAAGTACATATGCAGACTAACACACATCTGGTGCCTAGAATCGGGAAGCAGTCAGCGTGATACATACATAGAATGGCAAGAAGAAAGTCGGTCGAGAAAGGGTGCTATTAATATGGACCATAAGAACCTGGTACAAAAGTTGGTTTCATCTAAATATGTTCCTCAGCAACAACACACAATTTCATACGCAATTCCGCATAAGGAAACTCGATTACGACGTCATGTGGGGTAGTAAAACAAAACCAATGTGCATGTTCTCTTTTATTTTCTTTAAGTGAAATTCTATCTATTTCAATTTGCGTCTCATGGCTATCAATATGAAAATTGATTTGCCCGCTATCTACTGTAAGTTTCTACTACAAGTATGTATGTATGTATAGGTAATCTCTCTCTCTCTCTCTGTGAAAATCTTTCTGTATTCCAACAGCATGGTATATACTTGTATTAAATTGTGCCGTCGACTTCAGTTAGCGTAAACAAGTATTAGTAATGATATTGGTTAGGGTCTCTTAATAAACCGAGTTTCTATTCTACTTCCTTTACCGCATCATCATGCATCAGTGAGATTAGGTACACTTATATAATTTGAGAATTTATATTTTTTGCTACAGATTTTCATAATTTAGTTGAAGTTAAAGCTAAAGCAAACTTGCGAAATACACCGGCCTCACTATATTCCTGACTAAATTCAAATTTTGAAAACGGATTTAGGCATAAGAAATTTGAAGTTGTACACCTCTAATCACTTTAAATCTGTAGCGCGTATCCGTTTATTAATATACAAACTCTAGTTTGAGATTTAAAAAAAAACAATTGTGAAGTTATAAACTCCGTTTCCTAAGAGCTTCAAAGGGATAATTTAAATTTAAATACGTAAACCTTCCCATTTCCCTTTCCGGTATATATAGTCCGTACGCTCCTGATCCTGACACAAGTGAGGCTGTCACATTTTCCTGGAAAGATGTACTATATGTCTACATTATTCATTTGCACTTTGTAAATTCGGCCAAGGATTAAGCTCCCAGCTTGAAACATGTATTAAAATCCATCAACCTTTCAGACGGTAGGGACTTGGAGTGCGTTTGAAGTGCTCCACGAAATTACATAACAGAGGAATTTTCAAGTTTCGTTTACATAAAACATGCATTGCGCCCAAGCGAGGTAATCTTGGATGCATCAAAAAATAAACGCCATTATGGCGGTTGGGAAAGGAACGAGATAAAAAGGGCAAGTAGTGTTCCAAAAAATAATGGATAATGGACAATAGCGGACTAGAAGGTAGACGTGGAAGCTAAATTTATTCATGAAAGCTAAAAATTTTCGTCTAGAGAAAAAGGGTAAGGAAAAGAGCTGCATCAGATTCCAATCTCTCTTCTCTTTTCCTTCTCTCTCTCACTCTCTCTTCCCTATATAATTCATTGTATCAAAATTCTGACCTCAGACGGATATTAACCGGCGTCGGCAGTCCCTGCTGTCATATCGTTTACATAATCATATAGGCTCTATAGCTACATGCAGGATCATAGCTATAGGCTCATACAGAATAGCCCTACTTGTTTTTAAGCAATCAAACCGGGGAAACAATTCTTTTGTACTTCTCTGTAAGACGTACAGCGTAATTGCAAACTTTTACCAAGTATGTAACAGAGCTCTCAAATTCTTCTGAGTTGTTCACGCTTTAGGTAAGCATTACGTAAGTAAGACAGACACGTACATGTTTCTAATCCAAATAAGGGGCTCTCTTTGGACTGTGTAGGCATGTGCCCAATTCAACCAGCCTCCAGTCCGAAACCGAGGCACTGTACTCTGTTCTACTTCCCTGAACACACCATTTTAAAACGAGTCAAATACTTTGGTTAGCTCTTGGAAATGGAATGTTAATGCAGTGTAACGACCACACCGTATCGTCTGGAAGTTGTAGCTCCAATACGCCACTGCCATGAAAACTCGTGACTATGATACTACAAATGTACAACAATGATCAGCATTCATCTGAACTTGCTTTCATAATATTTCAATGTAGACACTGGAATTTTAGGGACCAGCTGCACCACATCCGTACTACTCTTTATGTTCAAGTTATTCCGACTTGTTCCAGCTTTAATGCCATCGGGAGGCTTGTACAGTACGAACGACTGTAGACCGTAGAAGTGCTCTGAACTCCAAGCCTACTGAATTCAATAAGTTTCAACTCCCAACGTAAAGATGCAAATCACATCATAAACTCATATGACTGTAATTTGCAGGATTTGCCTGCACTTGCATTATTTGTAGAATCCAAACACTTTCCCTCGTAAATAAAAGGGTGGCCACATTCTCGTTGACTTGATCTCACTAATCACACATATTTTTCTAAAATTGTTCCCCATTCTTCCGCCTCATGCTGCCTCGTACTACATCCCATTAAAATTGAGAAGAATATCAACAATTTCCCCAGCACTACTCATACTCTTTATTAGCGGATTTTCTGACTTGAAGCAAACAACTTGGAACGGGTTCAAGGATAGGACTGAGCTCAACTTTTCAATTTTTTGTAATGCTAGCGCCGTTAGCACGTACTCAAACTACAATTATGAATATCAAATAACTACGGTTTACACCGCACTTTTCCCCTTTATTACTACTTTCCTTTCTTTTGCCTCAAAAATAACAAGAAAAAACAGATGAAGCGGCCAACACATGAAATTTTCAATAAGCAATTTAAATAGAAAAAAATGGAATTGACTCTTGCCAAACAATACTACAGTAGGTATACATGTAGTAGGTACTCTAAGCCCAGACAAAATTATGCTGTAGCAAATAGATACAAGGCGCCGGTTAAAAAGGGCAGAACTAAGTAAGTTACAAGTAAAATAGGTTCGGACGTTGCTGCACTGGTATTCTCTCAAAACTTTACAGTGAAATAAATCAAAACAAAGGGATCTGCGGAAGTAGACATGTTTTTCGGTGCATTACCTAAGGCCAAGAACCTCTTTCTCTCAGAAGTATGAGAAATGGAATTTAACTTTAGAGATTTTCCTCTAATTTAGCTTTAGTGAACTCCCGGCTAGCTATCTTATTAACATTCCCTTAAGTAGGACCTACAACGTAGGTACCTACATTGCCGAGGACTTTCCCTTTGTTTCAAAAGACGGCTGGGAAGTGACGTATTAGTGGAGATACCGGTGAAGTGCTCCACGCAGCCAGACAGCCCACAGCGGTCTCGCAGAGCTTTCTTGATCCCGTTATTACCATTATTATTGTTACCACAGTGGAAATATCACTAATTAAATGTGGATATATGAGCATACATTGTGCCCTTATAAAATATACAATTCAGTCCGGCACAACACGAACGTCATTGGAGTTGCCTGTAGGAGAGTACCTACGTCGGATTTGTAGATTTCCCTCATTTTTAAGCCCTTATGAAGACAGCATTTAAGTGGATTGAACGCATGTCCCGGGCAATAACTTCAAAGCGTCAATGAGCGTAATACAGACGAGGAGATACACAGGTTATATCTGTATATCTATCTGTATGACGGAAAGATATGCATTTGATGAAATTCGTAGGCGGTAGACACGTTCGAGTAAAACTCTCTGTTTTTGGACCAGAGATTGTCGATTTTGTAAAACTTTTTGTTTCAGCTGTCAAGTTAGTGTTAAAGCCTTTTGTTTAAATAACGGACGACTTTCAAGTTTTCTTGATTTAAAACGCTACCTACTTACCTGCCTCTGATGAACATCAACATCCACCAACAAGGCTTCCTTCCTTCCTTCCTCCCATTCCCCGTCCAACACAAAACTTTTTAGGGTGACTTTGACGTCTTCCTCACAATTTAGTTGCGTCATTCTCTCTTTCTCTTTTCTCTCTCTCTCTCTTTCTCTGTATAGTCTGAATTTTGAACAACTCAACGACACGTGGATCGGTATGTTCGCAATTTGATTTAAATGAAAAAAAAAATTTATACCCCTTTTTATATCTTGGGGTTTTAAGCACTGGGACTTAGGCTGAATGGTGTAAAGGTTTAGCATAAAAATGTTCATATTTATGCTCTCGTTCTTCCTTGTAGGAGTGGAGTGGAAACGAATTCTCCACTCTGCAGTAAAGGGGGAAACGAAAGCAGTGAAATTTTCTGCCTAAGTGCATATTTCATGATATGGAGCTCGACGGTAGTCAGCATGCCTCTAAACTAGACAGTACCCAAGGAGTCTATATACGCAGATATTAAGACGTCAGGTAGAGTTAGTGGAGTCCGTAATGTACGCTATATCGTTTCCAAATGAAAAAAAGACAGTAAAAAATTGGATTTACTTCTAACTAAAGTGAAATTCGCTACTGACGTCGCAGCCCTTAATAGAGGCACCGAGGCTTTTATAAGTCAGTTTATTCCTCTGCAAACCTCATCGATTAAACCCACATTCACATAAGGAGCATGCAAAATTCTTCTCTAGTTCTCCAAAGAACTCGCCATGCCCTCCTCGCACTCACGAGTCTCCTCACTCACTCAGACTCGAGAGAGTGTGCCTTTGGATACTCAGCCCGTACAAGAGCCATGGCAAAATGGTTCAGACGAGAGAGACTAGACCAGCAGACGTGAGACCTATGGAGAGCCACTATGAGCGGGTTGTATTCAGATCACTACCAAGCAATAATGGTCGTCCAGGACCATCAAATTTATTCAAAAGCGTCAATTCCTCCCGCTGTCCATGGGCAAAGTCCCTATAAAAGGAGGGAACTCACTCCCACAAAATAAGACGCACACATTTACACGTGTATTCCTTCCCACTCATCCTCAAATCTACATTTAGCGACCCATTTATATATACATATGGATTCCCTCAACTGACGTTAGTCTCTCGGACAAGTGCGTAATAGGAAACATTTTTGATTTTGTATATTTTGGGGCCACGGTAAAGGTCTAGAGCTAGCCAGTGCAGTGCAGAGAGCAGGCCATTGAAGTGGAATTGAGCCTCTAGAGTGGCCACTTGGAGAGTGAAGACTTGAAGCCTCTTTCCCCTTTCTCTCTCTCCATTAGCACAACCTAAGCAAATCCTCATCCTCGTAACAATATAAATTGCTAATATCTACAAGCAGGGTTACATGGAGAACGGAAGATGAAGGAAATGTGGGTCTTTTGCCCCTCCTGCTCTCCTTCAGATGACTTCCATATCCTATGGACTTACAATCATTTAATATGTAAGTACGTATGTACCCATGTACATCTACAGAGGTACTCCGGGAAAATACATTTTGTCAAGTTGTTCGTACGATGACAGTTTGCATAATTTGGAAATTTCCAAGAACTTACTTCTTTCTGCTGAACATCACTAGCAGAGGGGGAGGGAATCAAGTGGTTTTCATTATGTGAGGTACTGTATAACCATCATAATAGACAAGTCATCCCATTCATGAAACGAAAGAGAAAGACAGACAGAGAAAGAATGTGTAGGTAGGTGGAAATCATAGCTCACACGTACTGCCAATATTGAGATTTTGAAAGCCATCTGACACTTACATAGTCCTTACATTATACTAGGAATATCATAAACGGCCCCAAATTCATGCCTTGTCTAACTTAAAGATGGGAATAAAATTGCGATTAAACTGACACGGAAATTGTGTTCGAAATGGCTACATCTTCCCGAAGCTACCGCACTGAGCCAATTGTGGCAAAGAAAAAAGAGATGTATACCAACTTATTTCCGACATTAATAGGCGTTGGAGCGATTTTTGATGTTATGACGTCATGACATGACTTTCACCAACATTAACATTGTTTAAAATATTTTCTTGTATTCTTTTTTGTTCGAAATTATTAAGAGTTTTACAACAAAACGCCATGCCATAATGAACTAATGTAGGAGGGATCTTGCCCTCTGTAGGAAAATTGCCCTGCGTTGTATTTTTTGATGAAATATTGTGAACTTGATCGAAGTTATAATTAAAATCACATTTGAGCATCTTTTCAAATAACACTAAAGCATTCCCAGTTTTTTAATCTAGCCAAACTTTTTCTGAAATTATTTTAATAACACGAAGCTAGCCGTGCTACGATAGGAATACCTCGGTAGATCGTGACCCAGCTAATATTCATCCTTTCTCTCTATTCTGTGAGTCATTCCTGAGCACATAAATATGGCTACCTACCTCGACCAGAATTGACCTTGGTGGTGCATACTAAGTTCTAATGAACTTTAGGACTCTATCCCTTCAGCGTACGCCGACCACCCTGTACATACGTAGAAATACCTCAGACCACATCACACTAGAGGATATTCCAGGCGTATAGCTGCTGTTCACTGAAATCCAATTTTCTCCGTGCTATAAGGTTTCTAATTAGAAAGAAGAAAACAAACTGCCTGTGAAATGTAACTACCTAGTGAGATTCTATAGGAAAGTGAAGTAAAATTGAAAAAGCGCATCACAAAGGATCAACCGTAATATTTAATAAGCTAAAATTCGTTCATAATACTTGGCCTTGGCCAAGTTCAGTTTAAAATGAGAATACGATTTCTTTATCATTATTAGTGCAGAGTATACAGATGAGTAAATTTAATGTACACAAGATTTTATGATACACATTATACCGTTTTAAGTACCTCACATAGTTTCCATAGTCAAAGGAATGTATAGCCACGTTCGGTTTAGTCAGTCATTCCATTCAGTTCTGTAGAACAGTCAAGTTGCCCGTGCAGTGCAGTCAGTTGCTGGTCATTTTTTTTACACCAATTCTCAGCTTTTATTAAAATAATCCTGGTTATAAATAAAGAACCAGAATCACTAAAATCCATAGCACTGGGCAAAACTCTGCAACAAAATTATTTCAGAGTAAAATGCGGAATGTGTGTGATGTTAAGTGAAGTTTTTACAACGTCGAGATTGGCATCAAGTTAGTTTGCACCCATCTGTGCTTTTTTCATAAAAAGAAACGAAGTCTTCCATGGACTCTCAAATGACGCCCATCCCCTTCCTCCGGCTCACATCGTTAGACTGGTGGGAAGGAAGGTGGAGGGATATTGAGTATATTATACGCATTTGAGCAAGATTTTAACCCTGATTTTATGCCTTCCCCACACACACACACACACACACACACACACACGTATAAAATTATATAGGTTTTCCTAAAACGAGCCGCTGAGGCTACACGAGTAAGTGGAAAGTTAATAGGAAGGACCGACTTAAATGCTTCCCTCACTTGCTGCACAGAAATGAAAGCTACCTGCACAATGAAAATGGTCCATCAAATGTGCAGAAGCGATTGGTTGCAGATGCTTGTCTTTGAACTTAATCTACACTCGTAAAGTTTCTCAATTGCCACTCATCCACACAGAGAGGGGGAGGGGGAATGGATGCGTTACTTGGGCCGTCTCATGGTCGAGCCATGATCATGATTTTACTATTCCTCTCCAACAATTTCATCTGGATTTGGGATGGGTGGGGAAAAAAGAATGACTACTGTTGCGATGGCTCATGTGTATGTAAGGAATTCCCTTTTGTTCTATTTGCACTCGTCGACAACACTGGGAGGAAATGGGACTTTCAAGTCCTAGCTTCGTGATGATGACGCTCCGCTCAATTTCCATTTTGCTATTTCCATAGACACGAGAGTGAAAGAGAGAGAGAAAGAGAGAGAGAGAGAGAGAGAGAGTGCGAGAGATGATTTTATGGGAAATACAGAAACTACGGTGTACAGAGAAAGAACCGGAGACAGACTGAGATGAGAGTACGGATCGATTTTGATAGCCTAGCAAATTCTGTTGGGTGCAAGAAAGTCATAATGCTTTCGTCTAGGATCACTCTCCTCCTTTCTCAAAATGAACTTACCAATGCAATACAAGTTTTTCTCCATCTATGACCTCTTTTCACTCCATCCATTTCGGATTTCCGGATGATTTCTGGATGGCTGGATTTCATCAAATGTAAAGGTGCCGTTGTTTCTTACGCGGGTATCAAACCACTGGTTTATGTCGAGAGTGTCTCTATAGCTAACCTTCCCACTGGAGTCAGAGGAGCAAACTACCTATGTGGATACTCTCACTCTGGGCCTATCCGCTCTTCCCCTCCCTACATCTTCCTCAGTCCTCTCGCCCTTCGTCTTTCTCGGCAATCCCAAGAAGTTACAGGAGTTACACTCACCAGATCTCACTCATACTGCCTATTTATGTAGTCTCCGTCTGGTTCCCCGTAAATCAACCAATGAGGCAATGAAGTCAACACCTTATTTATATCTCCTTTCCCAGCTTCCCTCATTCCCATTGCAGTGCATCTTCCGTCGTTGACGGGCTCCTTTCTCTTTTTCGTCCGTAGCTCCGGTGCGTCGTCAAGATGGCAATGGCTCTATCCAAGTCCCTATACGTTTACGAGCATAGTTCCTTCGGACTCACTCTTGCTCGTTTCATGGGGATGTCGGAAAATGTCCAGTGATCCGCCTTTACCTTGTCACCATTCTCATCTCCATTTCGAACCAACTCACTCCACACAACCTACAAAACTATTTACTCGTTATCTGAATGCGCTAGCATTTTGGCTCCATTCTTTCCTAACTAATGGCTTAGCTCTAACCACAACATACATTGGTGCACTGTCTGCCTCCACAAGAATGCTAAGGAAGGGCCGAAAGAGACCATAGCAGGGAGCTATAGATGTAAATTTCTTTCAGCTCGTAGCCATTTCCCTATCCCTGTATGTACACATGTCTAAGTGCCCCACCAACCACCATAGAAACTAGGGACAAACCTATAAAAATGTCTCTCACATGTCTGTATATTATGCTAAACTACAACAAGGTTTAGGTGTACTGCTCACGAGGACAGCCGTGACAGTTTATAATGTAGCTTTTTGTAGGATGGGAGAGTCCTGCAGAGCAGTTCAATGGCCCAACTATTATGCAAGATGGATGTGAAAGAATCTATCTCAAATGAATATTCGTAAGTTAATCTAAATGTGAAATCATGAGTTCAACTTGGGTTAGAGCCGCTCTTCAGAGCTCCAATCCACGGATGGAAATGTGTGGGGTGTGGGGAGGCAGGTACTTAGCCTATACGGCGTCTGCTGCTGCCGCTGTGTTTGTGTGTGTGTGTCTGTGTGTGTGTGGAAGCGTAAAGGAAGCTAATGGAAGGAAAGTAGCCGATAGGAGAGATGGAGACAGGACATAAATTCAAACTTGGAATCAATCTCATTCTAACGAAAAGTAATTTGATTTCGACGGGCACATCATGTGTGCTTAAGCGACCGCGTCCATACCGTCATTCAGCCAATCCTCCCAACGTAGCTTTCTAGACCGTCCAGATGATCCCTTAAAGTACAAATCTACGTGCTGAAGCAACGTGTCCACTCTCAGTTGTCGATTCCTTTCCTTTCCCCTTTTCTCCCAGGCATCGCTTTCCCTCACAACTCATACCCAAGAATTCCCCACATCAACAAAAATATCCGCGCGTCACAAAAAGTTTCCCTGCCTCCCATCAAAATCCTTATAGTATTTTATGTCTACTGTTGTATTTTTTTTTGTGACCGCCACGTGGCATGCTGCGAGATATCGTAAAATATATGTCTTGAGGAAAGTAGAGAAGCAAGTCTCATTAATGCTCATTATTGGCACAGCCTTCCCAGAGCGATTTACTCAATTCTAATCTCAATGAACCTATTCAAAAAAAAACTAACGCAGAGCGGAAACGACATGATTTGTATCAATTCAATGCTAATAGTAATATTTCATAGAAAAATAACTACGACCCTAAATCCATTTCCTAATGGATGGAAAGGGTGGAATACCAAGGATTTGGACGAATGCTATATGTAAATAAGGCCTCTCCGTCGTGTCATACGTTCCTTCATTGATGTGCTCTACATAAAAGATGGAGATGGCAGATTTAACGCAAATAACCAAAATTAGAGGAACTAATAAGAATTCATATCCAATGTACAGTTTTTATCTTCGATACACCCTACAAATTTTCTCTTAAGCTTTCCTTTCCATGAAATATTGATCAAGTAAAATCCTCACAATTAGATATTTCACTTTGGAATTAGCAAGTAGCTCAATTCTCCTTCTTTAGAGTCTAGATTTTTGGGTGGAGTATATAATATGATGGGATGAGAATCAAAACTGGTGAAATATGACGGCTGATATGAAGGATCCTACTTTCTACTCTGAGTCTAATGTGGCTACGTTGCAATCTAATCCATTACGAAGCTCCAGTAAAGAATGATTGATTTTTTTCCTTCTGGATCTTGGATATCAATGTTTGAATTTCCTTACTCTTCAATTCATATTCTGCTTGAGAATAGTATTGTATTCTATCAGTATCCATCAGAGTATGAACATCAACTTCGTGATTTGTATATTCGTATCAACATACCAATGTAATGTAAGAAAGAAGGCTACGTTTCAATTTTGTATTCAGATTTTTCGCAGATTTTTTACTCCAGCTCCACAAAATATTCATCATTCTTTTGCTCTTACTTCTCCGTATAATTTATATTATTTTGAAATATGACAAACTTTCTTGTACGACTTTTATTATTCATTTAAGTATGCACGACATCAATAAAAAATTAATTGGTACTAAAAATAAATTTACCACATGTTTTATTACTAGTAAGATAAAGACATACAAATGGAAATAATAATAATAGTAATAACAATACATTTTTGAGTTAGACCTACTTGCTAACACGCACTGGTAGAACACTTCCTGGTATTGCACACCGTATTATATTCATATTTCGAATGTGTTTATAGCTGCGGGTACCTTCGAAACAGGCTACATATAGCTATGTAATTAGACCTATGAAAATCACACGGCGTCACAAGGGCGTACCTTATAGGCAATAAAAGTCATCGATCCTTTCAACTTGAAAGCTTGAAAGGATGCTTTTATATATTTGCAAAATCAGCAAAAGATTTCTTTTTTGTTTTGGGATGCATCAGCAAAGTCACAAAAAAATAACACGGAATTTTTTTTACGGCCTAAGATGATTTCATCCGATATCCCCATGCCTGAGTCGGGTTATTGAGTTCTTGAAACAACATGACCTCGCACCTTTTCTGATTTACAGTGTAAGATAAATCTTGCTCCAATTAAAAAGAAGTAAAACTTGATTTAAAATTTATTGAAAAAGTTTTGCCGTGCTCCACGAAAGCAAGGTGTGAAGGATCTGGGAATGAAGACAAAGATGTACTTCCCAGACATACTTAAATGGCTACGTAGTGGGATTGCAGATTGCAGACAGTGGACTGCCCGTATAAATACGGGTGGAACACACAGAGAGAGATAGAGAAAGAGAAAGTAGTGAAAACTTGTTTGTACTGAAATAAGTTTGGAGTGTCAAGTTGGAAACTTGAAACAGTGGTATAAGTTTCAAAAAACAAATATGCAAGAAAGTTTGTCTCAAACACAATAGCTTTTCCCTGAAGCTATCAGTATACATAACTCGATAAGAGTGGCTTTCACGTATGTTGCTCCGAGCATCAAGATGGGACATGATCAACTATTCCTCAACTATAAAGTAGGGAAAGTAGTGGGAAAAGGTAGGGACGGAAATCCAGTTTGTGAACAAGATAGATTTTTCTCCAAGTCAAAAGGGAGTTCAAGGGGAATTCTCGCCGATCATCCAGAGATAGGATAGATATTTGAACAGAGTTCAATTTTAAGCTGGTGTCTCCCATGTCGTCTGTGTCTACCTACCAACATTATCTTCCATTGACGACAAAACTTTACTTTCCTATCACATACTTATTTCAAAAATTTGTGCAGAAGTGATGGAGGCTACCACCCCACCTCATCCTCCATTCCCCCTGATTGTAAATATCTTTTCGCAACTAGATACTCCAATTCAAATAATTTAGTCACTTTGCACTAGGCTGTGGAGCAGCAGTTCAGATCCTACGGGATTTCTTGGACGAAGAGGTGGAAAATATGCACTGTATCAATATATTTTACCACAAGTTAAAACTAATGAAAAGACTGAGAAACACCGCTCATAGACATCAGCAAATCAACCGACTATATAGTGAGATGGCTATCAAGCATGCAGGGAAGTGTGCGGGTACAAGATTAACAGGATACACCCAAGGTACCTATATGACCCACATTTTTCCGTTCATGTAACTTGTATTTAGAATCCGATCGGAATGAGAAAGGAAGTTCCAAAACTAAGAAGGCTACCAAGAAGGAATGAGGAACTGAGTGGATGTACCTACATTCTTGAGGCAGACTCATCATCAGCTAGATTAAATAAATGGAGTGAGGAAAACAGAAGGGGAAAGACGAGCGGCTTGTAATAAACAACGATATCATTTGAGATTTATTTTGTTTCATAATTGCTTTGGGGAAAAAGGAAGAATCCAAATGGCAATTACACGGCTAGAATCTGTTAGTATACCTTTTGATGTACTAACCACATTAAACTCAAGCTGAAATGAAAAGAAACCGACATGGGTGGAGAAAACAAGACGGTTCAAACTTGGGACGTAAGCTACAGCTAGTGCTCAAGTGTATTAGTTATTACACTCCACTCCTGCGAAACCAACACTACAGGCTGGCTCTACAGTAGAGTGCATGACCATGTACATACAAGTAGCCAGCTACATGCCTTTTCCTTTCCTACACTTTCTTAGTGTGCAAGCCATTTTATCTCGATGCTCATCTAATTTCGTCGGTTACTACACACCGGAAAACAACGTTCATGAGCACACTACGGAACAAAATACTGCAAGTTTTGTAAAATCACTGGCTACAACAACGGTTCCATATAATTGTATTGTTGGTCTTACTTTTCAGTACTTTAGTTTCACTTTTTCGCCATTTTGTAAACACTAGATATTTGTAGGTAAGCATTTGCAACGTCCGTTGAGCGTGTTCATGATTTTCAAGATTACATGCAGGGGTCGATATACAGCTCTTGCATGTCGCTCTACAAACAATTTCCGTATGTACCTACACCTCACACGTAAGTTCAATCTCTGATTTCTAAAAAAAAAGTGAACGGAGCTAAAGTGCTAATGTGTCAAAGCCCAAGGAAAATATTGACGACTTCATGATATTGGCGATTTGGCTTACATACACTACAAAAACGTGGACATCATAACTCAACATTTTTTTCAAAGGTTATTTCTATGTATATACGTATACTAGATCCTGGCAAAGGTTGATCGTGTCATTCACTCTCTAATTGCTAATGGGTGGGACTTGTACAGCTTTAAATTGCTGATACTGCAGGAAGATTTATGTACTCTAAATTTTTAAAAGTCATGAATTCATTATCTGTCCTCTCTAATCGGCCTCTTTCGGGTTCCTGGACTGTTTAATATTTCTATATAATTTTCTTCATGCATAGGATTGCCAGCCACAGCTGTTACGGTTATGGGCACAAAAAGTTTAATTAGGGCAGTAAGATTCAAAAACAAAAATGAGCTATTAAGAGAAGTATCAGCATAAATACTAGTTAGCATTAGGATTTTCTGTACAAGGCAGGGATTTACTAGTGCAAAGTAGCCCAGGCTACATGTGGTTAAGAGGCAGTGCAGTCATGGAAATCAAGATGAAAATCAAAGCCTTGCGTGGTGAAGCTTCTTTATTAGAACTGACGACGTTCTGCACTGCCACTAACTAGTTTCTTATTTTTCTACAATCAAAACCACTTTTGGTAGGTAAATCCGATATTGCACTCCTATCCGTACCTTGTACATACCTAAGTACATATGTACCTATGACTCTGGCTCTGCATCTTGCCTTCGTTTATTTTCTTTCTAATTCAAGGCTCCTCATGTACTAAATACTGGCAAATGTATGCGTCACCTGCACTCCTTCCCTTGCTCACTCCGTTTATTTTCATACGCGAGATCAATTGAACGCAAGATGATTAACTCATGACTTTCCGTCCAAAAGTTGTATCTACACTGTCTACCACACGCTAACCCCCGTAAGCTTGTTGAAGAAACCAAGCAACGAATAAATTGCATACAATTTCCTATTCACTGTGTGTGTGTGTGTATGGGAGTGTGTGTTGTAGTTTGAAATGGGGATTTGGGCTGGAAAGTAAAATGCCCTGGAACGAGTTTCACGTTTTTTTCATCTTTTTCTTCCGCTATGTAATTCCATCTGCATGTGTTTTCATAGTTGCGGAGAACTAACATTCCATGTGCACATATTGCCGGTTATTTATGATGGTCGTATAAATATTTGTGCTCAAGGGGTTTAAACAGGTCATCTCTCCAAAGATTGAAGGAAATACCTCTCCTCATGATGGAAGTAATAATGGGATGGGGGAGCCCGTAGACATGTATTGGAATTGAACACCCAGGAAAATTATCGGATGGATTTCAAAGTCATAAATGTTACACTCGTGTACATTGTATTGTGGAAGAGTAAAGTAGTTTTTGGGAGTTGGAGGTATATATTTATGTAATGAATGCGGACTTCTTGCCATTCTGCCTTCCATGGGAAAATGACTGGGAGGGGAGGGGAAGCTCCTCCACTGAGGTCAATAATTTTAAGTGAAACACATTCATGATACACTTCCTCAGCATTCCAACCATTTTGAGGCAAGAAAATGGGAAAGAAATGCGCATAATTATTGAAAGTAGGAATGGGAGGGAGATGTATGTATCGGGGAGAGAGGAGGCCATATTCACTTGCGAGACTCTGAATTAAATTGTGGTGCAACAGTGACTGTGAAATCTTTTAACGCTCGTAGCCAGACTGGATCACACGCCATCCTGCCTCCCTGACTGTCTGCATAAATACGGAGAGAGAGAAAGAGAGAGAGAGAGAGAGAGACAAATAGAGAGCTGGTGGGCGCGAGGGCTCCGAAGATGTTGTAGCGTAGTAACTAACTCCAGTGTGACTTTGAACAGGGTGGTTGGAAGTCTAGTGCTAACGAATCGACAAAGGGAAATATCATATTCTCTCCACTCACTTCACCTAAATGCTTTGATAGCGTGTACACAGCTGAAGGAGAGAAGAGCGGAGAAAGTGATTTCATTAGGCTCTTTGTATACATGTTACGAGACGAGCTTTTTGTGAATAGCACTATTTTGTGAATACAACTCCATGGAAATGTGGCAGTAGTGTGTGGCTCTTCCTGGCTTTCCCCGTCCTTCACTCCGCCACTCACTCTCGTCCCACCCCACTCCCAACTCTTCTCTGCAACCTCTTTAATGTTCACTCTTGGCCTGAATCATTAAGGATAAATCAATAAAGAATAAAATGAAACAAGGAAGACACACACACAACGGTCTTCAGAGAGCTTCTCACAATTCACTAAGTTATTGCGCTCAGTCCATGGATGACGGTAAAGGAAGAAGTGACTGTAGCCGTGTTTCTATCACTAGTCTTATTTCTCATAAAATCCTCCACTATGCGTAGCTATCCTTGTACATGGCTTCAACGTCAGTGGCTCCTAGTCTATTTTCTAGGGTATGGAGATGCAAGGGAAGGCTGCGTGTATTTGGGTCAAACCGAGGCTCTTCAGTGCACACTCATAGTGTCGTATTGGAAAAATCTAGACGTGCACATTTCTACTCCTTCTTCGTCTTCTTCTTCTTCTTTTCCCCTCTTGGTCTTCAATTTGGTTCTTCTGCACAAATAAAGCATTTTTTCACAAGAAGGAACTCAGAAGAAAGATCGCGTCGTAAAAGCAACGAATGGGAATGTGTTTCTGTCTATTCCGTTCCTATTAGTAATTGAGCTCGTGCATACGGTCAGACTGCATGTAGCAGAGCCGTCATGTAGATAGGCAGAGGCAGGATACTACCGCTCATGACCATATGGCAGACGGGTAATAGAGTAGTAGTACTACCGGGTAGCTCCTACGTACCTATGTAAATTTATAGCTGAATGGGTCTATGGTCATACACAAGAGTTATAAAGTTTTCACAGTACTTCTTTTGATGCTCGCAGAGCATCAAACTGAATCTTTATTTCCTGGTGAAATTAAAAGCAGTGCTACTTTGAAGATACCTATGTTTTTATTTGATTCATCCTTAAAGAGATTTGTGTGTGTGTGTGTGAGTTCACTCAGAGAATGTATGTTGAATATTTGTGCTCCTTGTTTGCTTTCCCTTGCTTCGCTGGTTTTTAGTTTGACAAAAAACTTACATGCAAGATTAGACCTTGAGTACAAGAAACCTAACATCCGCCAGACTAACCAAAAATTCTAATCCTCGTGGGTTATTCTTTTATTTATTTCCTTTGCAGAACAACTGGGCTATGCTCTATGCACATTCTACTGCAAATAACAAGCACAAATACCACTACCGGGTACAAATACGACTAAAGGGAAATATCCATAATTCCCTCAATACTCAAAATACGAAGGCCACCATGGAAAAAGGCGGAATTCATTTTAATAGTCTAAATCTGTAGCTAATGTAAATCAAGATTACTCAAACTTCAAAAAAAAATTATGTCTTGTCTACAGGTACTCAGTCAAAGCAGAGGCACGGACAGCAAATAGGAACGTAAGCGATGAAAATGGAAGCGATTTATTTCATTCTTGTCCTTTCTTGTCAGCTCAAGTACTTCTTAAGTTTTCCATGAAAGTTGAATATGTATTACTTAAAAACCCGGCTGTAAAAAATTTCCACGTGGTAGGTAATTACCCTTGGATTTAGTAATTTACTGTATCTTGTCAAAATCTTTAATTTAAAAAAAAAATAAGAGCTTCCAATGAATTATGTGATGCAAGCCCGCAGCTCAAAACAAATGTTAGGTTTTACCATATTTTTGTATAATACTTCCCTTACAATACAACTGAGCTCCTTAACAGCTCAAAAACTTATATTTATGTACCTAGGTACTTTCACTTCCAGCTTTAAATGACAACATTAACATTTATCTAACCCTTTTACAGCAGAAAAAGAGAAAGGATTTCTGATGAAACCCACAATTTAGGTTCGATTTCTTGCCAATAAATAAAATGCAACCGAAGCAGAAGTACCTAGAACTACACGCGCCGGCTCCCTTATCCTTTGTCTATTTTGTACTTTGATATTTTCCAAGTTACGTGATACTAATTGCGAAAATCAATTCAATGTTCTCAAAGCCGAGCAACTCCACGTTTTCGTCTAGGACTCGAAGCACTATATGGATTACAGAAAATTCAATAAAAGTTACTGGGGAAAGAAAGCCTTATCCTGACAGGTGACTAAGAGACAGCTACCCGTCAATTCTAAATCCCAGGAGAATGGTGAAGGTGTAGGATGGGGAGACTTGAGTAAACGAAAATGACTAAAGAAAAGAGACGGGATGCGGTCATCTAAAAGCTATTGTTCTCCCTGCCACCGCCCAATTCCAAATCAATAACACCGCCACAAAGACTGAATAAACTTCTATGCATCTGTCGAGGAGAGAGAGAGAGAGAGAGAGAGAGAGAGAGAGAGAGAGAGACGTAGAAGATCACATAGAAAGTACCAGTAAAAAGGAGCATATATGTACGTAGATGTACCTTACATACAAAGGCTGGGGATGCGGAAGCTGCTCTTGGTGATAAAAAGGAAGACGATTTGATGCGTTGTATCCACATGTTCCACTTTTATTTGATACATTACGTGTTCAAACAATAGTAATCATAGATTAACACTTTATAGGAATAACTTTGGCAAAAAAAAGAAGAGTGAAGAGGACGTCAGAAAACATGTAGGGACGTATACGTCAACATATGTAGGTACTTGTGGAAGGGAAGACGGGAATATATTTGAGAAGTGAGCTTCCGCCTGGCATCACATTATTGGACTCCTAGTACACACATTGTACTTATTAATGTGACCATAGATTAGAGGAAGGAATGGTGGGGGCCGTGTGTGCGTCATGCCTATGCAGGCTCCAGAGTGTTCTATGGACAGAAATGGTTGGACTTGACAGACTCCGTTTTATCAGTATATCCTCCTCGATCACCGACTGAATTCCTTCACAAATCTTTTAACGTCAACATTGTTGAAAAAGGCCATCATGTGTCCTGTCAGTCGGCATACCACTTACAGTCGATGGAAAAAAGTGAAGAGCACAGACACCACATTTCTTACTCTAGCCAAGGCTCCTACAATCAAACTCTGTGCATGGACCCCGCTATAGTAACAGTACAGACGGCTACGTCTCTCTTTCTCTCTCTCTCTCTCTCTCTCTCTCTCTCTCTCTTTCATCCCATATGATGAGCTTCTCCATCTTCTTCCCCTCCTTTCAATCCAAGTCCAACCCGACGCCCTAGCAGCGTCAGAACATCAGAAATTCCACTTTTTGCTCCTTCAAGTAGCCATTTTATTCTTGTTTAACCTAACTTTGTAATTTATTTGCGTCCTCGTTCAATTTATTTCAACCACTTTCTTCTGTAAATCACTCGTGATACCCTACACACTATTCCGGTAGCGACTTGTTTTTTAGCTAGTTAGCCGTAAGTGCTCCAGAGTAGCTATATAACATGGATACCAAACCTCTCCCCTACCTCCCACAAGCCAAGAACAAAACTGTCATGTGTGGGTATGTACATACATACTGTGAAGCTGTCTTCGGCAGTACAGTACAGTGCAGTACAGTGCCTTGATGCCTACAGATGAAATAGTGCAAACTTCCCTTTGGGCTCGCAACAAGCGTGAGATTTCTACGGGTCCACAAATTTCACGTGTAACTACGGCCAAATGAATAAATCATTATCTACTTTTAAGCAACCTTATACTTGGCCCCCTTTTACAACTTACCCAAAATATACACTAAATCAAGGTGCTAGTGGATGAGCGCGTGAGGTAACAAGACACGGTTTTCCAACAGAATGTCTTACGTTATAAGACGTTGCCGGATGAGTACGAAACAAACACAGCACTGACCCAGCAATGCAAGGATAGTTGCGGTTTTAATCGATTGAATGGACAGTGACAGTAAACTTCATTACACTGTTATTCAGAGCGATTACCTCCACAGAAAGGAAAACAACTCTGTTTCGCCATCGCCGTCACGGCTGGACGGTTAGGCCTATTTGTTTTCCAAGTTGGGAGTCATTTCTAATTTTAAAGAAACTGAATTTCGACGAAGGCCTCTTGTGCTGAGACCAAATATAACCGACCTAGAATGAACTTAGCCGTAAAAAAAACATGGGAACTCCGACTCATGAAAATCACTTTAATTTAAACTGAATTTGATATCATACTGGGTCATACTGACATTATAAAGCTTAACACTATTCTGAGCATTGAATTTTTTAATAAGCAATTTAAAAAAGGAAGTATTATGCAAGTTCATTATCACATAGATATCGGCAAGACCGACATCTTAGTTTGCACACGACACGAAAGACGAAATATGCTCCTACACTTTATTATACATACAAACTTTACAGACATCTGCATGCGCATATTATTCAAAAGTGATTGCAATATTATAAATAAAAGGGAATGCGGATTATACAAGTATGTGACTGAATACTAAGGGCATTGGGGAAATGCTGGTGGAAGACTTGAGGCTCAATTTGATGGGTACTGTGCCGAAACTAGTCGTTCCATGACTCTGACTTCCAGGCCTGACAGACTTGATGATGAGCTGAAGTGGTAATGATAGGAATATGCAAGATAGTTGTTATGAACTGTATCCACTCCGACTGACGATGAAGTACGAAGAAGCGCATTTCAAGTCCATGGTAATTACTCCGATTTGACGAATAGCAACTCTCCCACAGAATACTGATGCACTTGACTCTAATGAAGTTTCCGTCTACTCCTGTCACAAACGAAGGCAGCCAGCCTCCGCACCCAAGCCCCAAGCCAATGAAACCCATGCATGACACCATCCATGTATCTCTCTCCCTCTCACATTCCCATATGTAGGCACTTGTACATGATCCTCACCACTGAACACTTCTTCTCAAACTACTCAACTGCATAGACTAATTTAAATCAGCGATTATGCGTACAGAAATATGCTCTTCCCAGTATTCAATTATTGCCAAAGATAATTAGGCTTTGCAAAACGCTCGCTCACTCGCTCGCTCTGGAGATTTCCATTCATCCATCTCTTCGTGGGGCTGCGGGTTTCAATTTTTTTTTCATGCCGTTCTAAACTTTTCCTCTTGGTTTAAAACTAATTGTGGTGCAATCCCAAATTGATATGGTTTTACACTACTCACTAGTCAGCGAGACTTTATATTCTGTTGGATACACTTATCAATTCATGTAGGGACTTGGCCTAGGGAACAAGTGGAACGGAAAGTGGTAGAAAAAGAGAAACTACCTACCTACCTACTAGGTACTCCAAGCATCTGTATAAAGTTCGAGACGCGGAAACTGTGACACGCTGGATTCGGTTTTAGTTAGAAGTACCACGTCTAATTTTGAGTGGGGAAATCATAATATTGATATTATCCGTATGAAGGCTTCACTCTCGAGTTAATGGAATTACACGTATATGCATTATTTCCACGGACGAAAATAGAATGCAAATAAATGACAAATTGATGAAGGAATGTATGTACGTATATATGTATACCTCTATCAATACTTGAGTTAGAAGGTTGGGAATTGTTTTAAGCAAGGACACACCTACTTAAGGGCATAGTTCACACATACATATACAGCTTCCCTGTCGTTGTGGGACACAAGCTCGTTTATGGTAGAGTAATCATGGTCCATTATCCTTATGACCAGAAGGTTCGAGCTTCTGTTTTATTAATATCCTTTGTAAATACAATAATTGGAACATCACTTAAGCGTATCCAATCGTGCAAGCGGCAAAGATGTAATTCATTTTTAAGCTTTCCAACCAGGTGACAGCGTCAGGAACTATATGCACACAGCCCATCGACCGATCAGAATAAGTGCCTCGTGCAATATAGACTTATTACCTAACCCCATTTGCCAGTCCTCTGATCATCACGACGATGGACCTTACGTTAAATATTCATCGACCAATTGAAACACGACGCAGGCTGTATGCATAGTTTTAATACATTTCCAAGTAATCATCATATTGTTTCTGGTAGCTTTAAGCAAGGTCGCTGGTAAATGAGTGAAGCATAGAAGCTCGATCCACAGAAAATTTAAGAGCCTCAAATCGTAAAATACAATGAAGAACTGGAGAAAAAGGAAGTTCAAAATGACTGCCACGAGTTAGCATACATAACTGGTAACCATGTATGTGAACCATACTGATGACGTAGACTAGTGAGTGAAATTTGCGAATTCTCAACGCGGAGCTTTTAAGAGCAGTAGCTCAGGGTCTCGAGAGCTACAGATACCGATGCGTCTATAATCGTACGAGCGGATGCGTTGCGCCAATTGACTGAGTATGTAGGACCGCATATGGACTTATTTGTTTATGTATCAGTATACCTAGCTACCAGTCAGTTTCATAACTTTCTTCTTCACATTCGAACAAAACTAACGCCCTTTCGACTTTCGACTTCAATCTACTGGTGGTTGAACACTACAATCAATAATCCAAAAGGGAAGCCTTAGCAAAGGAATAGCATAGAATATCACGGTGACCCCAAGACACTGCGATACCTACTTGAATCTATACACCCAGAGATACGCTACATCTTCCCTGAGAAAGTCATGCTCCAATGTTTCTCGTTTCTACTCGTAGTTTGAAAAGATTTGGACAAGACGAAAGTATTTTGCAGACCCCGTACTACCGTACAAGTTAGATGGAGTAAAAGCTGAGCTGTAAGTAATGTGGCAGAATCGTGCTCTTATAAGATAGGTCAGTTTTAAAGTTTCAACTTAGTTTCTTTTCTAGTTGCATTGATCGTGAGTCAGTTACAGAGAATAAAAGTCATTATACCGCTCTTGGCTATTTGTTCTGTAAGGAAGGACTACACCGGAATACTCTGATCAGAAAATCAAAACATCCGATTCGCCAAATAATAATAAAAATACATTTGTGAACACATGAAATAAAGGGAAAGTCTTTGACTTACACCGCACCGTCGTTATACTCCGTCGTTAAATATACAGCTAGACTTTCCTATTCATATCTGTAAGAAATTCCCATTCCTAACCGCTGTCTGTATCAGATGAGCTGGCTCACATCTAAGTCATAGATCTACGAGAACATGATAAGAAGTTATAACAACAGTGCCAAACAAAGGCAGTAAAATAATTTATTTACTCCAATTTGTACCCCTGTTTTATTGTCAAACTCATTCAACAAATGTTTTTGGGTTGTAAGACAAAGGAAGATAAGGTAGGGTACGGTGACCGACGCAGTTACTCTGGAAAAATATGTAGGTAACTACCGGACCGGGCAGCCCACAGATGTCCAAGCTCGGGAATGGATTTTCCACAATTTTAAATGCAATAAAGTACCTACGGCCACGTTTAAGCCAATGCAATATTTTCAAATTGGAAAACTGATAAGCTAATAACAACTAATAGAAGTTTGTTTCCAAAAAAATTTAAAAAAATTAAGCATTAAAATGGCCCCTGCACAAATGAAGCTAGCCAAGACATTAAATCCTTTAAAATTAAAGGAATACTATACTCGTACACTACCTTGTAATCAGCCATTTTTCTTCCGTTTTCTTACAACATGTCAGAAGCTGAAATTAAATTGCATGCTAATAACTTCCTTAGGGATTGAAAGTAATTTGAGGATCAAAAAGAATTCGCCCTGTAAAACACAAATGAGATACTCCCACTGGTTTTTCTAGCAACTTGATTTGTATCAGTATTAACAGAAACAACTCACTGCTAATGTACATAAGATGTGGGATGTTATATTTTATATTAATTTTGAATGGGTATGCGTACATTAAGTCTTCTTTATCGTGACCGAATTCCCATAACAACTTTTTGAACCAACGTTTACATTGAATACTGCTCACTTGATTAAAACTTAATGCATTTGAAATTTGGGCAGTTCATTAGCAGACTACATGTACATAGATACATTGTACATGCTAGCCTGTACCACAACCAAGATTACAATAATGTTGCAATAACAATATTTTCTAAATAACCCATCGCCCCTCATACTTGTTAGTCACGTCCCATTGTCATTACCCCTTGATTATGAAAGCTCAAAGCTAATTAAGGAGCGTAGAATTGCGTTTCGTAGCCTTGTACCCCGGAAATAGTTGTTTGGGAGAGATCACAGGTACTTACTGCAAATAGCCCTTAAACTTGGTGAACAAATTTCATTTTAACTTTTGTTTTTATTTCTCGTTATAATTTTTAATTTTTTTAACGACGTACCGAGGTAGTTGCTTACTATGTCTGCCTTGCTTTCAGACCCGCGTGAGACGGAGACAGAGTAGCTGAATGAAGGAATGTATGCCCCCAGTCTTATTGAATCTGCGTTCACTTCATGCCTCACAGGCGACGTCACAATGGAATGGAAATACCAACTACCTATGTTCAAATATTTATAAAGTGCAAACCTGATTATTACCATTCATGCCATACCGTCCAACATCCCATATCTTACCATAGTATTACTTCACGGTTTCTTCCTTCCCAGCAAAAAAAAATACATGCAAGCCCCCGTTGACCTCGTTTATTTACTTTGTTTCCTCAGTTCGTGCAATAGCTCCCAGTCTAACGTTCCCTACAAAAGGATAAATCCACGCAATTCCTGTACAAT
>JAQFZC010002064.1:0-25137 GCA_034695205.1 Dicyrtoma fusca | reverse complement strand
TGAAGTTTCCCTTTGCAGCTATAAGCAGGTCCCTTGTTGCTCAATTTAGACGCAACTAGGAGCTCTCGTCTTGTTACTGGCTGTCTCGGGATATTTCTCTCTCCACACATTTATGAGCATTAAGTAGGAGAGTTCTTTACAAGTACAGCATCGTTCTACTTTTCTTAAGGCGGTAGCAGCTCCTCTAAAAAATAAAATGAAACAGAAATTAAGTTTTGTTTTGAGGTTTTTGAGTGCATCTTAGTTGAAAAGACCTTTTGAATTCCAGCAAGTACTTTCCTTTACGAGTGTTCACTTCCAGAAGGAGTCTAGAGAGAATATAATTTCTTGAGCAGAGAAGGCGAGTCGTCATCCTCATGTATAAATGCATGTGGATTTGAAGGCTGGAGGTACATTTTATTTTTTTAAGACTGCCACACACAAACCGTCCTTTGTATTTATGTATGTATGAAGAATCTACGAACTTTCTCCGTATTCCTAACTTTCTAACGCACTACATTACCTTTCTGAATTAAACACATTTACGTCACTCTTTACTTTTTCTTGGATGGGAGCAGGCCGGAGCATTTTATGATTTTATGCAACTTGACTGCCTCTCCTATTTGTGTAGAAACTAATAAAGCAAATTGTCTCGCAGTGGAAGTAATAATAGGTTACTTCTGTACCCGTACACCTACCTACCTATTGTCTGTATGAAGGCGGGAAGTTGAGCATTGTAATTGTAATAAATATGACGGAGATTGGAACGTTTTCAGCTTTCATGGGAGCATGTAAAATGTTCTCTATAAAATAAATCGCGAAACTCTCCTTCAGTCTACCTGTGCTACTACCTGCACCCTGTGTCTACAGATAGGATGGACTGGCGGTGAGCACATATGAAAGATTCGTTAAGTATTTATGGGATTAAAGGTAAGGCAGGGAGACTGAACTAGTTGCCAAGTGTATTTTTCCACCATTTCAAGAAATGAGGAAGGGCAGGCACCGAGACTCCAAATGTAATATGCATGTGAACGTCCGTAGCCGCGGCAGAGTGAAGTGAGACTGGGCAAGAGGCACTCATCCAGTTCAGTCCTCTCTTTCCAAGTCGAGCCTTGCATGCTTCCATGCTGTAAAATAACTAATGCAGGAACTCCAATGAAACTAAGTTTTATCTGTGCATGTGCTGGTCGGCGTACCCAGGGCCAGTCTCTCAATGCATCGTCTGCTGATAGGCATTCATGGAGAATGGACGGGGAAGGGAGCTGAGAGAATTGCAAACCCAACGAATTGGACAGGAGTGGGAATATCTTTGAAAAAACATGGACAACAAGAGAGTACTGGAACTACGTTACACAACAACCTTTCTCATGTTTAATTCACGGCTACACTCCAAATGAGATGCACAATTAAATATTACCCGTAACCGACGTTTTCCCAACAAACTCAACATCTATGCTCCTCTTCTCCTCACTTTCTACTTTCTCCTTTCTCCCAATTTCCAACTGTCCCTGTCAGTGTACCTACATTGCTAGTTCCTAAAAGTCCAATTTACCTTGAAAATAAGATTGCATGATGAATATTACAAGAAATTTAGACTGTATTCTTAATGCCTCAGGCTTTATTGTCATTTTAAAATTAGTGTTATTACTACAGGATATTTTTTAACCGCGCTATTTGGTAACTCAAAACTTCGAAATGAAAGCACCTATTTCTCATTTACTGCCCGTTCTCATAAAGCATATATTTACTAAAATCTCGAATGATTGGTTCGTATATGTTCGGATACATTACAACTTGATTACAATGGGAAAATGCCCCCTTGGTCAAAAGCAGAAAATGATTTGAGTGCAGGATAATAATTTGAAAGAGATATGAAATGAGGAAACATGTGAATCTGAGGATAAGTGAAATAGAATATGGAAATGCCGGAGCTATTCAGGGGATCATTTGCTTTGCTGGTAGTGAGAAGGAAACTGACCGTGAAGGCCTATTCTACTCATAGCACTTTGCTCTTAATTTCAGCGCTGATCTCCAGGCGAAGAATCTCTATACATTATCAGTTTGAATTTGAATATTTGACTAGCTATTATAGGGTAATAGTGTGCTTTTGCGACCACTGAAACTAGCATTGGATTGCATTGGCATTCGTCTTGTTATTCCAGTTCTGGCTGTTGAGATCCATTTCAATAATTTTATGCGTCCAAAAATGTTTTATTCCGCTCAGCTTTCCAGTGTAAAATTAGGCGGTAGCTATCAGTACCTATCTACTAGAGCTCGGAGCGGGCAGAGGTCCAACCCGGGTATTTGGGTCCGGATTCGGGTGCAAATATTCTTACCCTAACCATTAAGTGTACTCCAAGTCGGGTTTTTACTCCAAGTTCTGGTACGTACATATACGATATTTGAATTACCCTTACCCGTAACCGAAGTACCCGGGTACTTTACACGGTTCACGGTAACAACTTCGAAAACTATATCTTCGGAACTGTATCTTCGAAAGGCCATATCTTCGAAAACTATATCTTTGAATGACAATATCTTTGAAAAACTACATCTTCGAAAACTTTTTGCTCGGAAATTATATATTCGAAATACCATATCTTTGAAAACTTGATTTTTGAAAACCAATGTTATCGTAGCTAAATCCTTGAGATTGATATTCCTTTGAAAATACAAAGTCGTCCTGCCTTCTAACGATTCCCAGTCAAAACGAATATCGTCAATACGACCCATTGTAGTGCAGTGGTCTACACGACGAGTGATATATTCAAGATATTGTTACCAACGACGTAAAGCTGTTGGTTATACCGTGTGATAAATGCCATATTTACAGAGCATCAATTACCTATGTAAGACATTTGTGGTTTCGGTGGTGAAATGAAACATTGGAGTGGTGAAGGTGACGGTTGTTTATGGGGAAATTACATCAGAACAACACGGAAGCCACCTCTGTATGAAATTTTATGGTGGAGCACTGTTAAATGACCCAAGAATGAGTATCATAGAAAGTATAATCTTGCTTAGGATGGAACTATAGATTTCAGGGAAATCTGGAAATCTGGTACACCCCATAGTCTGGAGAGTTTTGTTAGAAATTATAAAAAAGTTGTTGCTAAATTTAAAGAAGGTCCATTCACTAAGTCTATTCGTCATGTTGCTTTTAATTGAGACTAATTATGCACTAACCCTTATGCAAATGTTTGTTTCCTTTGAGTTTTTTGCTCCTTTTAGTAACGGTTTGGTTTGGATTGGATTGGATTCTTCGTTTTGTCTTATTGACCATACCGATTTGCCGTTTTTACGCTTGAATAAAAAGTTTCGTCCTATTGGCACAAATACTTTTGTCGAATTGACAACCAGCTTTCGTCGTTTTGCGCACGCAGGTTAGAGTTCAATACGACGAGAGCTTTTGTAGTATTGATGGTCGTCGTTTTAACTGTGAATCATTAGAACATACGACGACTTGGTTGGTACTTTGAAAACATTGTCTCTAGGATTTGGATACAGATAAACTTTGCTTACAACCTGGATTTAACACGTTCGTATTCTTTGTATGTATGTATATGTACAAAGTAACTATAAATGTACCTCGAAAAACCTATTTGAGACTCATCAAATGTACCGAAATCCTTGTAACTATAGCTAAATTGGAATGTCAGACTTAGGTGTCGGGCTAGCATTGTCAGATGTAAGTGAAATCTCGCCATCTTTAGCCAACTTTCCACCAACTGCAGCATTTATCGGGGCTAACTATAGCTAAACGTTGTGCGAAATCGTACTACTCTTAGTTTGACTACCGGAACTGTTAGTTAATGATTGGATTACTAATATAAATTCTGTCGTAAAAATTGTAACTAATATTTTATTTCGAATGGGTTACTTTAGATAGCTTAAAATTTATTTCAACGTGGACAATACTTGCCGGTTTAAATTATTTAGGCACATACCTGGGCACAACGGGTACGGGTTTGGGTCCAAATTTTGCTGTGCCTGATTTTAGACCTGGAGCGCAGTTTTTGTAGCCATTCGGAGCTCTACTGTCCAAAGATACACCTACTCGTATGCCCATACTTTTAGGTGCTTCGACAGTGTCTAGAACTTCCATCAAATCTCGAGATTACGTAACGATAATGAAATTTCGTTGAATTCGTAAATTATACACAGTTGCCTCCGTAAGTGCCTATGTGTAGAGTCTGAATATATCTCCCTGGATATAGTCACCCACATTTGCACAAGGGAAATTGATGAGCCCAGCACGTGCCAATGCAATGCACTCTTTGCTCTCGGTGAGCTGGTTTCTGTGGAGCAGTTCGTGTACACTCCCGAGGTTACATACGATTTCTCCTAAAACCCCTAAAATATTCTCCGTCCTTCCCTCCTCCTCACTTTCTCCATAAGTCACCACCGTAACGCACATGCATGGATCTAAATGCTTACAAGATGGAAAGCAGAGCCTGACCAGCTACCGCAAACCAGACTCCAATAAAATGTAATGTCAAGTAATTTAGCGTAATGAACACGATGGTGGTGCAAGATTAGGATGTGAGAGATGGGAAACACGCATGGTGCACATTAGTTTGAAATTATTATTATTAATAATTATTATTATTCATCATTAATTTTCAACAGGGTACTAACAGGCTTCATTTTCTCATAATATTTTGACTATTACCGGAAGGCTAAATGCATAAATAATCATGGAGCCAAATCCCGCAGTTTCTAATATGCATTACATTTCTATCGCAAATAACAATTTGTGTAATAGCCTACCTAAGCTATCAGTAAATGAGGTTTTCCTATAAGTGTGTAGTTTCCTCCCACCGTGCATACGGTCTGTGTAGCTCCTGGCTCTCCCTTGAATGCTCTACAGGAGTTGGTGTGTTGTTGTGTGTGCAGATATTCTCAATGCACTTACGTCATAGGAGTAGTAGAATTTATTTCATTGCACGACCATCTCTTTCCTTGTTGTATGCCTCGAGAATACTGCATCTTTCTAACCTACTTTCATCTTCGCCACTTACTCCTTCCCGTGCTATGGCAGTCATGAGCTTACCAGGAAAGGCAATATTACAGTGTAGGCTTCTACGGGTTCACAAGGAAGAAATATACATGGACAGGTAGCTGTAGCAGTTCTCCGTGCTCTGTAATTCATACTGGTCGCCATACGACAAGAGCATTATGAGCCCGCGATACACAACTGCACAACTACGTTCTCCCAACACTAACACCGACACCAAACCAACAGCTAAGAGCCACCAGACACCAGTTCCATTTGTATGATACTTATTAGTATATACATATCCATATATACCTATGCATACTATTGCCACATACTTTCCAGTTAAATGTAACCCTAGCCAGTTAATTTCCTTTGAAATCCCAAACCCATATTAAATATCAGGGGTAGCGATGAATGCACTCTCGTACGGTAGCTTTCTACTTTCACCCTTTTCACAGACGAAGATACGTCCCAATATATAGACCATGCAGTTAGGGGCCTTTCAAGTATGACGTCATAGTAATAATTACCTTTTCGAAATGTGTCAATACCATCTTTTACACTATTTAAAAAAGCTTAAATCCTGAAGACGGTAATATTTCTCTCCTGCACTATTCAAAACATCATTTTTATTTTTGCTTTTTTGAAGATAGTTTCCAGTCCCAAAACTTATGAGGTCATGTATGCAAGACTCCTTAATGGCACATTATATGAGGGTGCTGAAAATATAACTAAATAGGATGTAAATGAGTACTGTGTATAGCTAGTTCGCATAGCAGCCTCATCTATCTGCGTAGAAAATGGAAGCTGAGTATGAGCTGGAGCTAAAACCAGGGTATAAATAAAATAGTGTGGTGCTGTAGCATTTGGTGAGTCCCAAAGTCCGTTGGTGGTGTGTGTCGGATGCTGTGTGGTGGGGAAGATGAAGCATTGGAGAATGACAGTTACTTTGAGCTCGTCGACTGAGGCAGTGGCAGAGGACGATGGCACTCGCACAGACCTCAGTCCCACTCACAGTCCCTCCCAGTGGCAGTCAACCCATAATAGTTCCACTATATCTTCCGCTCTCATTTCCTAGCTTGTAATTGCTCGCATCTCCGTGCCATGATACGAATGAGTAAGTTTTGGGATGGTTAGATGCTTCAAGGGGTTTCATCTCATAAACTCTCTGAGGCTACGGCAGGAATGGGAGAATATTAGTGAAAGTAGGAGCAGCGGCAGCCAACCATACTGCGAGTGTTGCTGGAATCTGTCTGGAATAGATATTTGGATCCACTTCCATTTCTCCCATCCACATACACAAGTAATTATACAAGACGTACATCTGCGCATATAGCTAAGCACTGGATCATTAGGAGAGAGGGAGTCCAAGGATTAATAAGAGCCTGGGCGTAAGTGTAAGTGGTAGTGGAAGGAGATTGTTAAGCAGTTTAATCATCTCAAGTGCCGTCAGTCATACGAGCTAAACTTGTGTACAGACTGATTATTGAGGATAAAAGTGAAGAAAGTTGTCCACTTGAGTGGAAGGAGGGTTTCGATTCAATGAATTGTACAGGGAAACACAATAGGGGCACTTTTTATTTCATTTTCTAGTGGTTTCGGGTATTTGATGAATTTCATGATGAATTCTCATTCTTTAAGTGAAAGGAAGAAAGTCAACAGATAGTGTGGCAGCAGTGTCTGGAGTAGAGATGGTTCTGCAGCTCCTGTACAAGTGGCCGAAATATTTCCTTTTCAGATTATTCCATTATCCGGGAATGGAGTGGAGTGAGTAGTGTGGTACACGCTGAGGCTTTCTTTCCACGGACAGAGACAGACTATGCTGGCTGCCTACATCCACACAGCTGCAACGGCTTTTGTTACAGTGTATGACCAACAACCAAAATGACGACGTTTACATGGAACGTGATAATTCAATTATTTTAAAGAATGGGTGTACAACGGGAGAGTAGAATCGTAGAACGTGGCTGTTAGCCATTGAAAGGGTGGAATTAAAAGGCGTTCGTATTGCCTAGCCTTTTCCACGTGGTTTCTTGTGAGTTGAGGCAGTGACGTAGTGACAGGGATATTGAGAGAGGTGCTTGCTAAAGTTATTCTTTCTACGGCGGTCCCTTGTCCTCCCATCAAAGAGACTCCATTGGATTGCAAGGAACGTTGTTTTCTTTATTCCTCAATGAGTATTGTATTATATGACTGTTCTTCCTTTCTATTACTGACTTTTCTCGGGACATTTATTTTCATTCTTATTCTCCGACTGAGCCTCGTCTGCATTTCAAAGTATGGATGTCCTGATTATTGATCCACATAAAAAATTGACAAGAGGGAAATGATTTTGGTGTGCCCAGGCTGTTGATGTTGCTTTGCTCTCTTCCTGCTTCTGGTGCAGACAGAGCGACAAGAAATGAACTTTGGAGGCAACTTGTCTGCATGCCTCTGCGTAGCGTGAAACCTTTGAGATTCTTTCTATGGCTGCACTTTATATCATTTCACAGCAGAGTGGATAATCCTCCTCTTGGCCTACATGAGACGCTTGCATAGGAACACAGACTGCACTCTTCACCAATTCTCTTGCCTCACTGGCTTATTGGTTGGCTTATTCTTTCTCTCCCTTTTCGTCTCCTACTTCAAGAGTGTACATGACGCCCGGGAGCTTCCAAGTCTCCAAGTTATTTCAAGGAATAAATGGAGATGTCAGTGGGAGAGAGGGAAAAATGGAGTCTCTTGTATGACAGCTCAATGTCACTGACTAATGGACATGTTGCTTCAAGTTGAGTAAGAGTCGCAAAAAAATAAATACGAAATACTCATGCACAACTACACAACTAAATTGCAGAGGGGAAACACAGTCATTTATTATGAGCTTCACGTAACAAGAACATAACTAGACTCACTCAACTATCTGGAGATTCAGGGCATCGGCCACGGAAATTGGAGCATACATTTTAATCACAAGTATCCCCATATACATTGTTTGAATAAATCATCCCCTCTCTGTGTATCATACGTGTTGTTCAAATATTTTGGGTTTATACACAAGTACTACAAATGCATGCCATTGTAAATTCTATGCTACTAATAGGCTCTTTTTCACTTAATTATTCTAGTCTTGGTCGGGAAAGCAATGCTCTTGCTTTTGACACAAGTCATCTAGTTTTTGGCTTACCTCAGTTTATAGGAATTTGTTGGTAGACTTAAATATTTTGGAGTTTGGTTTACTAGTGTCTTATAGACAGCCAAATAAATGGGTGAAGAAGAATTGTGGGGTAGGTACATAGATCCTGCCCTCGCTTAAACGCATTGCGACGGTAGTCCACACCCAAGAATCCTTTTGAAGTGGTATTTATAATTTGTAAGAACGGTAAAAGGTTGAAAGTTGTCAAAATGACATTAAATGGCGCTGGACAGGCTGCACTATCGACGTAAATGCTTGTGAGGGAATCCTGGACATACATAAAATGCTTCTTCATTAATAAATAGCTCTGTCATTTGTTTAAACTTTTCCCAAATTTTCTAAAAATAGGCCACGCCTGCCGTGTTTTAACGCTGTAATGTAAAAATAGGTGGTATTCGTCAAGATGGCTTTTCCTTTCTGTAAAGCCTGTCTGAGAAAGTTTTGCATTAGCAAGTCAGGATTAAAGTTGTGACGAGTTTGCGCAGGTTCAAGTTTTCCTTTTTTACTCTACTATCTAATGGCAGTCTTTAAATTTCCCACACATCTTTGGTTTGTTTTCCAGCTCTGGTTTCAAAGTTTCAAGGACGATTCCATTTTCAATGTGCAGAAAGGAATTTTTAATCCAGCGGATCTCCCAGCGTTTACTCAGTTCATAGTTTCATAGCAGCGTTGAGCCATTTAGCTCCTTTTGTTAAAAGCTAAACATCTAGACGTTTACAAACATACTTTTTATCTCCCTACAATCTGTAAATACAATAAAAACGAAAATCTGTATCTTTGTCTACGTCCTGGTCTAAGTCCGTTCGGAATTAATAAAAATGAAATAAAAGGGTATCAAGGCTTCCTTGACATGATAAGATACGCTTGTACGTTGTATGAAGTGTCATAAGAAACTGGAATGTATGACATTAGCAATTCGTCGCTAACATTTCGTTCATACTCAATTTTGCATCAAGTCTCTCTTTTGCAATGGAGGGTCAACTTTATAACGATTAAAGTATTACTAGACAAAAAACGTAGTAATTTCCCGAACAAATTAGCTCACTAGTTCTTCACCAGGACTACTACTACCGAGGGACTCGGAACTTAATTGCAGCTGAACAGGAAAGGAAAGTAAAAGAAGGGCTATGACACAAAAATTATTAGTTAGAATTAGTTTTTAACTTTAAAGAGTTTATTGATATTTGTGTAAAACGACACTCGTAGAGACGAGTGTTGTAAAGACTGTAAATATATTTTCCGGTGTATCTAAACTAGGTCCCTAGGTTGGGGTTGTTGGAAAGGGAGGGGGCAAGTGCGGAGAACTGAAGATAGAAAAGAAAGTATAAAAAAAATTAGACCGCGACATTAGAAGACATTATGGAGGATTTACGAGTTCCACCGTTGGTTGTCCATAAATTTAGGGAAAAAAAGCAATCTATGTTGTAGACGAATCTCTTGAGAATTTGAGGCTGAGCGTCTTGTTTTATTGCATCAATTATGAACCTAGTCGACCATTTCACATTTCAAATGGATGCTCACACGAACTGAGGGAACCCTTGCACTTCCTCCACTGTCCTGTCTGTAGACCAGCGCCATTAAATTCTACACTCCGCTTACACGCTCCTCCAGTCGGAATTCAAACACATTTCCTTCTTTTTTATCTTATTTATTATTTAACTCTTTTTATTTCCACTGCTCACTCACTCACACTCTTCCAGACGCTGATAAAAAATACACAAGTGTTTTCAAAAATCCATCATTGCGCCATTTTCTTCAACAGCACTCACTGCACTGTCTCTAGCTCGCCGAATGCGTTTGCAAATGGGGACCGACACTGGACTTCAAAGTATAATAATAAGTAGGTACATGTGGTGGCTTGAGAAGCAAAATGACGTAAAACCCCTTTTAAATTTGACGTCATAGAAATAGATATTTCGAAAGATATAAATAAACCACGTCTTTACTTATTAGTTTTGCACTCTCGTTAGGTCCGTCACTGAAAATCAGTACACTACTTATGTACTGAAGTACTTGACAATAACGCTAATTGCCACTAAAATATTTTCCTCCAGATTTGCAAAATTTAAAGATGCTCAAGTTACAAGGGAAAATTTTGCATTTTGCTTCATAAGTCAAAAGTATCTATTTGCTGCAACCACAATGCAGCCATAAAACGTACATAATTATTTAAAAAATCAAAAAATATGCTGTGGTCCTTGCTGCAGTTGTTAGCACACATGGAAGCTCCTGTTTTTGCAGTTTGTCGCTCGCCTGGTGAATATTGCATTGGTAGGGGGCTTTAAGTTGAATCGTTTTACTCTGACTTGAGTACTACGTAAGAGTAAGAATAGGAACTGCATGTGTTTCAAGTTAAAGTTGAGTAGTGTGGATAAGAGTTGTATTTCATTTTCCAAGTGACTATAAATGGGGAAATCGTGGGATGTTGTGGGTGAAAGGATTCTTTCACTAAGCCAAAAGTAGGGAGCACTTTGAGTTTTTGCCCAGTAGTGGTTTTATGCATCACCATTAGATAGCGATTGGAATCTTGACTCTCATCTTTCGTCGCTCTTGGCTCTCAACTCGGCTGCACTGGCAGCCAACTCACTTCTCACTGCGATCAGCTCAAACCCAGTCGACAACTTTTACACTCATCGTACTTACATTCTACTCCTGGGAATATCATCTTCCTCATTTTACTTCCTTTTATCTAAACCTCCCTCATACACATGCACACAAGACGGGGAATCAATGAATTTGAATGCAATGCACCTCTGAGATGGACCCTTGTTATAGCAATTATTTCTTTGTGTACATTGGTCGGCAGGAGATTTTATGCGATCATTCCCCATTTTCCCTCTTTAGCCGAGTAGTAAAATACCAAGATATTATTTTGCACGAGGGTCATATAAAGATGTGCGTACGTAATACTCCGTGGACATGGCGAGGACTGGAGTTCCAGTGTCATTAGGACTCTTACTCGCTCTCCTCTCAAAGACAGTAACCTAAAGGCGCAAGTTTATTGCTCCAATTCAATGCATTATTATTGGAATCAGTTCTGACGTGGCCGGGTTTGATGCGTGGGCGGAATTGGAAACAAGTCTGTATGTACGACTAATTTCCAGTGTCATCTTGTCTAACCTTCCACTAGTCACTGTGTGCGAGTGTTAATCGTCCTTGTAATAATAATACTGTAGTTTTTTTTCAAAGCATATAATGCGTGACGATGGGTGCAGTGAGCATAAAACCTAGAAACCCGGTCACAGCTAATTGTATGGTTGAAAGTATAGGTACACATTAGTGTTTCATTAGGGACCGAAGTCGCTCTTTCCGTTCCGTTCAGACCGTGATTTTCGATTTTCATTTTGATGAAAAAATTCAAGGGCTGTGTAAGAAAGCGTAGAACGGAAGTTATTTAGTGTCAAGACTGCGCAATTAACGAGGGTGGCTTCCTCGATAACCTTGCGCAACAAGTATTTTCTCCACCAAATTAAATATTTACAGAGGATTTTCAGTTTCCTCATTTGTGAAAAAAGAACACCGAGGAAATGTATTTCAATCTATGAAGATTACTCCTGGAGTTCATTTCTATATGTTTTGAGTATACCTGTTTGAAGAAACTTTGCCATTATATAACAAAGAGTTATAGAGTGGAGTATTGCGAAAAGATGTAAACATCTGTTTTAGTGGTTCTAAAAAAGTGTGAACACTGTTTTTACCTATTTGAAAAGTTTAAATATCTCTTTTATTTGAAATTTTAGTTTTCATTCACTCCTTTTGAATCGTATTTTTACTCGTAATTCGGGTCTTGTGGATAACAGTTTTATAAATCATTTACTTATTTCCATCCCTCTTGTAATACTTTTGAAAAATTAATTACTAAAAGGTTTTAGTTACTAGTATTTATTTACCCTTATTCAAAACGATGAAATAATTAACATGGACGGACTTGGGTTATTTGCGTTTACGATATGAGTGAACTAGGCCAAAATAAAGTTGTGCTGAAATTTGACTTGGGGCTTTTTGCAGCTACAGTAGCGATATGTACATAGCTGCGGGAATTATTTGATTTCCTCCTTGTCTCCCATTTGTGTTAATAGTGTCTGGATATTATGTTTATTACCGACCGACCAGCACTTTAGCGTGCACACACACACACGAGGGTATTACGTGGCTTCGTGGATAGACGTATTTGAAGGCACATTAGCAGATTAGTAGTGCTGGTATACAGACATGTAAAGATACAATTGCAAAGGAAGGCAAGGAGCCATTTAGCAAGCAACCACTTGGCATAAAAGACTCAAACTCGACTCAAGGTGGACGAGACTCACTCCTCCAATTATTTGCCCGGCCCACAAATGCATGGCACACACACACACACACTCCCAGCCCCATAAAAAGCCCAGAAGGACAGATACGAATAATTCCGCATTTCCATGTTTTCCTATTAAATGGCATTTCCATGAATTGTAGATACTAAGATTGTAGCAGGTTGAAACAACATGGAGTTGGTGCATATAATAGTCACCTACGACTGCTGATCAATTACCAACTACTAATGCCATTTGAACCCCTTCATGTGGTTCTCATGCCTAGAAGTAATTTCCTTGTATTTTCTGATTTATGATGCAATTCCTGTGGTATTCGAACGTGAAATAACAATTAACTATGCCGATTGCTTACATTGCTCACATAAGCGAAAACAGTCCATATATGCGTACAAATTCCCATAGCTATCTCTATGCGTAGAACATACATACTGGTGCATCTAGCTAGGGGCCTTTCAAGTATCACGTCACAGAAGACAAGTTTTCCAAATATCGGAATACTCTGTTACACTCGTTCAAAATATCTAAATCTATGCTTTCGTTTTTATAAAAGTGTAATGCCATGTTTTAGACCCATTCAAAAACCTTAAATATATTTTTGCATTTTTTGAAAACGATAATATCATTACTCTTCGCTTTTTCAAAAAGTGTAAACTTATAATTTCATTTTTTGAAAAGGGTACTAATACTTTTTCAACCTTTTTCAAAGCACTATTATTATTTCTGCCTTTTCTCAAAGCGTTCCCACATACTTTGCCGTCATATTTGCAAGGCTCTTTAAAGACCCATTTTTAGTATAACGAAAACAGATTTGAATTCCCATCTGCGCGTTTGCATACTAGGAGCGAATTCGATAAGAATTTCCCAATCGCCCAAGAAACCCTTCCCGAAGGTTAGGTGTATATAACATTCCTCTGTATCGACGAATACACCAAACCACTCACTCACATGCTACAAGGCTTTTAATATTGCTATTTAGAAACCTTTCAGGACTCTTGATGATTTTAGCAAGTAGTTTATGACTAGTGAAAGTTGTAGCTCTGCCTTTTGCTCCATTATTGTAAGGCCCAAGTTGTGGCGGTCTAGAGCCCTAACAGTTCCAACGGTCGCGTATTAAGTCATTTGGCCCGAGTAAGCGTACATGTAATGGGATGATATGAAGAATGAAAGAGATTTTCACCATGATTTCACTTTTGGCGAGAATCAAAGTTGCCATTTATTATTTGCAAGGAAGAAGGATGCCAATTGATTCAAGTCCTTTAAAAGTAGGACTTAGCTTAGGAAGAGTTTGGTGGATGGTAATATTATTTTGCAACGTACACTCCCCTGTGGGCCCAACGTACCATGGGAGGGGATGGTAATATATGCGGAATACCGAATGCCGAAACTGATGCCGAGCACTGGAACTAATCATATGTAATTTGTCCCAGGAACTGTGCAGCAGTTCTTGTTTTCCTTTCACAGAGCAGAGATGAGAGTAATACAGGAGTTTATTAGCTTCATTATGGGATATGGACAGTGTAGTAATGCACGTCGATTTCAGCTCTTTACTTTTCTCCGAAAAGGAAATCATTGGTAACAGTGCCACGTTTTCCTTGTACCTTCAGGGATTCGGATTGAGAAGTGAATGCACAGATACGGAGCACAATAAATAAAAGTGAAAAGATAATCAAGAGGCAGTACTAAGAAAACAAGTTGGAAAAGAAAAAATCCGCCGTTCCGGCTCCTTCCCACACTCTCTCCGCCTATCTCTCCCTCTTCTCTCGCTCTCTCCAGTCACTACACAAGCCTACTTACTCGCGTCTTCGTCCTCTCGGAAAATGTAAACGTTGCAGACAAAAGTTTTGGAGCTACGTGAGCCGCGTCTCAAATTACAAGCCATTAGGTTGCAAGTGCGCCAGTTTTTGTGGAGCTGACTGTTACGCCTTCTCTAATGGTGTAACATTTCCTTGGAGCTCCGTTTCTCCTTCCCTAACTGCTCTCTGCACATGCATGGTAATTTCCCTGTCAATGTCTAGTACATCAAGTGAGCTACAGAGAGTTGACACATAATTCCAACGTACATGTATGGACGTACTTTTGCCGTAACTCAATAGGAATGGACGTCCCGATGGGGCCAAGGAGATTAAATACATTGCATTGTTGCTCCAATTGGGGGATTTTCCCTGAGCTCCGATTGAAATCATGGGAAGAGAGCGAGCAGCAGGGAAGATGGACTTATGACTGTGATGGGCCACTTCCGGGTCACCACTTGACTTGCACGAGTAATCAGAAGGAAATAGTCAAATCCCAATGAGCGTCCGTACCTGAGCTCTTTCGCAAGAGGCTACGGGCAACACACACTCACACATACCTATAGGAACGCAGGAGAAGAAATCCAAGCCAACTACAGCAACCAGTGACCAGAATGGATGCCGCATCCTCGACGTCAGCCAAGAGTGCGTCCGGCAGTGAGTCCGTGTCCATCACGACGGTGGCCACGACCGGGACGCGAACGACGACGAACACGACGCCCAGCAGCTCGGCGGGAAGTCAGGAGAACGCTTTGGAAAATGTGGACGGTATTCTGGAGGATTACATGGAGAAGCTGGGCACGCGTCTGTCCGTCCTGGAAACGGAGCTCCGCTACGCCTGGAAGGCTCTCGACATTCTGTCCCAGGAGTACGTCGTCATGTGGAACCGCATGGAGAAGGCCGAGAGTCTCTTGACCCAGCAGCAGGCCATCATCACCAAGATCATGGAGGAGCAGCAGGAGGAGCTCGCCCAGGTCAACGCCAACAACACCGCCTCCCTCGCCTCCTTCCCCACCACCTCCTCGTCCTCCTCCCCCAGACACGAGCCCGACTTGAACCGCTCACAGAGTCCAACTTCAGTCCGCAGAATCAGCGACAGCAGCGGCATGTCCGAGGGCAGCAGCAGCAGCAGCGGTCGACTCAGTCGAATCTCCACTCGCGTCCCGGACGAAGCCTTCTACAGAAGTTTGAACGTGGCTCATCGGGACAGCGGGACGACGCAGGTGGCGGAGGCGGAATTGTCTCTCATTTGGGAAGAGGACTCCGACCTCACCGACAAATTCAACGGAGGGAGCAACGCAAACGGGAGCAGCACTGCCGGGCAGCAGTCTAGCGAACAGAGTCCCCCTCCCCCCGCCGCCTCCGACAAGGATCCCAGGAGCAGCAGCAGCCATGCACAGAGTTTATTGCTGAGTGAACTGAGTGAGTCCAATGCGGCGGGTGACAAGGGCAAAACAAGTGCTGAGAGCAGCAGTGAGTTCCAACAAGTGTTCGGCTCCTTGGATTACAAGGAGTTTGAGGAGGAAGAGCGGCAGCAGCAGTCGCCACCGTCTGCGAGTGAGCGGGACTCTCGCGAGTACTCCTCCACCGTCAGCTCACGCTCCTCCGTCGAGACCACCAAGGAGATGACGAATCTCCTCCAAGAACAGCAGCTGTCACTTCTGCAGGAGCCGGACATTAAAACAGCAGCTTCCCCCATTGCGTCCGCAGCTGTCTCCTCACACACGTCCCCCTCCTCCTCCTCCACCTCCTTCCTCTCCGCCGGGAGGAAGCCGGCGAGCAGCAGCAAGTCCAGCAACGGATCCTCCTCCCGATCACGGAAGTCCAGAACCACCTTCGAGGAGACGCTTAGTCGACTTTTGTACGACTTGGAGTCACCGGACGGCGAGCTGAGTCAGGCCGTGAAGGCGCAGGCCGAGTCCAATGCCTTGTTGCTCTCCTCCACTGGCTCACGGGTGGCCGAGGGTCTCCTAAGCAGTGCTTACCTCACATCCTCCGACATGAACAGTCTCACGGGTCGCTCCTCCCCCTACAGACCCTCCTCCAGACTCTCCTCCTCCGAGTTGACGGACCAAGAGCTGGAGGACTCCCTCCTGGGTACAAACTACGACCTGGACCACCATCTGGGTCGCCTCTCCTCCCTAGGCAGCACTTACTCAACGACAAGTAAGGCGAACGCCCCCGTCCCCTGCCCCTCCATCCTCTCCACCTCACCCACAATATTCTCCGTGGCCAACAGTGAGAGAGTGACGATGACGAGCTCCCCGATCTCATCGAGCTTAAGGACGAGACAGGATGGCTACATCGGTGGCCGGCCCGTGAGTCCCAGGCCCTTCAGTCCCATGGGCCCCACCACGCCCACCCTCTCATCCAGTCCCAAACCCACGAGTCCCAGCAAGGCCCTCCACTCCCACACTCACAGTCCCAAGTCCACCGCCAGTCCACGGAGAAGTCCAAGGAGCTCCCTGCTCTTCCAGCCGTCCCCAGACAATCGCTACGGCACCATCAGCTCCTCCATCGCCCACCTCCTCGGGCACGAAGAAAGCTCCTCCCCCGCTGCTCTATCACTTGCCTCCCTTCAGCAGGAGCACCACCAGCAGCAGTACATCTCACTCAGTCCGCGTGTCTCCAGTCCCCTCCCAGACTACTCCCCCATGAACGACCTCTCCCTCGAGACGAAGCACTTGACCTTCCTCACAAAGTCCCCAACTCCCCCCACCCACAATCACCACCACACTCCAAGCTCCTCCAGTTTATTCATGGATCCGTCTTCCACCACCCCAGGGAACATCCGACTCAGTCCCCGCTCCCCCCTCCCACCCGCCCACCAATCCTACGACGCCGCCTCCTCTCTCTTGCATGCCAAATCCGACTCGGGAGTCTCCGAGCTCAGCTCCTGGTCCACATCCCAAGTCCTCCACCACCACCACCAACATCGTCTCCCTCACGCGGCCACCCCAGCAGACGAGTCGGCCCTGTCCACCACACTTCCCGACGTCACCATGGGCTCCGTCCTGGCCAGCACCAGTCACTCGTCCTCCCGCTATGACAACGTCCCGCCGGACCTCACCACGCAAAACGGCTTAACCAGCACAACAACCACCTCCATGGACCACGGCGACCTGTCCGCTTCGGGTAGAAACCTGGCCGCCGCGTCCCCCACGCCCCACTCTAACCGAAGCTCCAAGATCTACTCGGAGGACTCGGCTAAAACGCTGGAGGAAATAGAATTAATTAATCGGGCGAGACATGAGATTGAGATGGACATTCAGGCCCGACTGCGTGAGCGTGATCTAATCAGCGGTTCGGGGTCAGTGATGAGTGGCGGGAATTCAGCCGTGAGCATCGGACTCAATCATTTGTACAGCAGTCAAAGGCACACGATGAGCAGTCCCACTGCCTACCAAAGCAGCTACCCTGGCGGTGGCGGCGGTGGCGGCGGCGGTCCAAGCGGATACATGGAGTCAAGTCTGTCCTCGTCGTATCTGTCGAGTAGAAATCGATCGAGTGTGGCCGCTCCAGCTCAGCCCGTCACTTCCACTCCCTCCTCCTACGGCTACCACTGTCGTGAGCAGACGGCCAAGTCCTCACGATCCTCTTTTCCGGGAAGTGACTCCGACGACTCCAGCACGTACAGCTACGGCGGCTCCCCACGCATTAATCTGGCCTCCAATGTCAAATCATCAGCAGCCGCAGCTCCCGTCTACTCCCAGTCCTCGCCCTATGGAGACCAGACCCAAGGCTTCCCAAGTCCGGTCGCTGGCAGCAGGGACAAGACTCGCTACAGTGGTGGCAGTGGCGGCGGCGGCTACGGCGGGACCTACGGCGACATGTACAGCAGATCCGGCTCGTCCGCACTCACGGACCGAGAGCTGGAGCGTCAGTTCGTTGAGCGAGAAACCAATCGAACTTACTATCAGCAGCAGCACCAACGACGGCACCAGTACCAGCGCCCCTACTACCCCAACAAATCCGCCTGCTACGAGAACCCCTCCTACCTTGTCACGGAGCCCGGAGAGCTCAAGTGGAGCAACCAGCAGCAGCAGGCGCCGCCCCCACATCAGCACCAGCAACCAAGACGGACGCCCAGTCCCATCGAAGAGATCCACAGGAAACACGAGAACATCACCGGCTCCCTCAAATCCATGCAACACATCCTCGTTTCCGCCGGAGCCAGCACAGAGGCCAGCATCATCGCCACGGGCTACGTCACTTCCTACCCGCCCCAACACCCGCACCAACACCCGCACCAACTGGCCAACCGCGAGACTGAACTCTCAATGATCTCTCAGTCGCAGCAGCCCTCGCACTACTCCTCCATCAGTGAGTCCAGACTCGTGGAGGACACTCCCTCGTCCTACGATCTCCGCGAGCAGCGCTACTACAAGGTCGCAACTGCGCTCCCGCCTGCCGCCCAACAACACGCACCACAAATCCAGTCCCGCGTAGGCTACGTCTCCATCAACAGCAGCAGCAGTCAGGCCGTCCCGCCGGGCGAGGGGCCTTCCCGGTCCGCTACGGACCAACAGTACAGGAAAGGCTCCGAGTCCACGCCTGGCCCCGGTCCTGGCTCCGGCAGAAAGAGTAAGCCTAAGCGCAGTTCAAGTTTAAAAACGGCAATGCACTCCGTCGGCCACTGGTTGCCCGACATACACATAAGTCTTCCGAAACGGGAAAGATCAAACTCCTTGCCGGGAGGTCCAAAGCCCGACATTCAAAAGCACCACCACTCCTCCGCCCCCTCCTCTCAAAACGGAGGGGCCAGCAGCACCGGCACGAGGAAGAACGGGAAAAAGAAGCGGCACTCCATCGTGGCAAATATTTCGGGGCTCATCGTCAAGGCTCACCGTCGCTGGAGCAGTCAGTCGGAGGACTCGGATGCGTCAGAGCAGAATGAGGGCCGTCACCGGAGGGGCATGGAGGGGGGCTACCGTCCAAAAACAGGGGGAGGTCGACGGGGTCGATCATGGGAGAACAGCGAGAGTGATGCGAGCGAGTCCTCCAATCTCTTCCCGCGCGTTCGACCCAGCGCCACGCCCTCCTTCCGACGGGCCATGTCCGAGGGGGCCTCCACGGAAACGGAGAGTGAGCTGGACCAAACTCTCCGCCGACTTCCGGACCTCTTCCCCACCATTGGCGAAGTCAAGAAGGCCACGCATGGCTCTCACGGCTCCGGCGAGAGTGGCGGCGAGGACGGGCTGTCACCCACAAGTGGCAATAAGTTCATGACCATGTCAACCGGAGTGTCTGGTCCGGCCACCGGGGAATTTGCCGCCTCGAGAGCCGTCGGCAAATACAGACAAAAGCAGGCTGCGGGTCACAATGGCAGCAACGGTAGTAATGGGAGTGGCAGTGGCTCCAGTGGTGAGTTGCCCCCCACAAAAGTATCCTCGCCACCCCCGCCCCGCCCCCCGCCTCCCCAAAGCAGACAGAATAGCAGAGTTGAGGACGAGTCTGACCTCGACTACCCGCAGGAAGTCACAAGAAAAATCTCAGCGGAAGACGACGGCGATGAATTCAATTTGTCCAGTACAATTGAGCAGAGCGTGTTTGAGAAAACACCGAAACCTTCCCATTCACCGCCTCAAGGTCACCCGGAAGATGACAACTACAGGCGTAGAACTCAAACAAACACTTGGGAACTGGAGGAAAAGGATGAAAGTGATTTCGACTTTGACTTCACTTCAGCCAAAGCCAAAATTGAGCAATTAGAAAAAGAGGCGGAAATGCCGGCGGCAGAGTTTGAAAAGGTAGACTCGCCCAAGGACTGGGAGAAGCTGTACAAAAAGCCTGAGGAGGAACTCATGGAAATCGAATCCATGGAACAAGAGCTGACCGAGGAAGAAACCAGTGACAAGATTGAACCGGACCCCATTCTATTTCCTACCGTACCTGTATTCGCCACATTCAAAGGCAAACCGACGGAGCCCGCTCCCTCCACCTCCCCCACCGGCAGTACAAAGGTCATGGAGGAAGGAAGGAGCGGCAAGATCGTATCCATAGAAGAGCCCCAGTCACCCGAACAAACGGACTTGGAAAAAGCCGTCTCCTCCTCCATTCTTCTTCAGAAGATCGAGAGTGAAACTTGCACGGCCATGCGACCCGAGACGGTCTTCCACGTCCTCACACCCTCGCCCCCCGCCACCGTCCCCTCCAGCATAAACAACAGCAACAGCTCCAACCTCGCCATTTCTCCGGGCTCCCACTCCATATCCTCCTACCGCTCCCAGAAATTCGGGTCGCAGTCCCAAAAATCCCTGAGTCTGAGCGAGACGGACATGGGGAGCTCCACGGAGAGCACGACGAAGAACAACCGCATCCGACTGGACCTTCCGTCCCAGCGAACGCTGTCCGAGGAGGATGACACTCGGAGCACACACTCCTACAGAAGCTCCCGCGTGTCCTCCCGCCGACAGAGCACGGAGGAGTCCATCGACAGCGAGGACGAGTGGTACAAATACGAACTGCGGAAGCTGGAAGAGCTGGAGAGACAGCAAATGGCGGCCGCAGAGTCCGGCCCCGCCGTGTCCATCCCAACGTCCTCCCAGGGCCACCAGTGCCACTTCCACTCCAACACATTCACCAGCTACTCCAACATGAGCGGAATTGCGGGGTCGCCGTCTCCCTACCAGTACCAGTCCATTCCGCAGGCAGCCACGGTGGACGTGAAGGAGCGGATGAACTTGGTGCTGCAGGAGCTGCTTGAGCAGGCCAAGTCCGGCGGTCCGGGTGCCTCTTCCGCCGCGGACGACGGCGGGAAGAAGAGTGGAGGAATGGATCCCTATCCGCAGCACGGCTGCATGGAACGTCGACTCTCCTTGACGCGAGGGATTTCCCTCCAGAGAGACGATTCCCTGGCAGACGAGCCTCTGGGCTACGTATCCCGGCGGCGCTCCACTTCCCACGACGACTACTCCATGGACTTCCCGCCGGACGGAGGGACTGCGATGGACGAGCCGAGTGGTGCGGGCTGGAAGGCGGGAAGCAGTGACAGTGGACGGAACTCGGCGGAGTACGGCTCCATGATTGAGCCCCCACCCGCGCATCTCGGAATCGGACTCGCCATCGACAGACAGAAGGACTCCCAAAGCGCTCGCAGCTCCGAGTCCTCCGCCTTTTACAGCCAGAGTCGATCCACGACGGCGGAGGAGCGCCCCTCCCTCAGCATCCCCTCCTCCTCCTCCCCGGGGGACGCGACGGAGAAGACTGAGCCAGGGGCGGAGAAGGCCGGGGATCAGGACGACCAGAGTTCGGGCGAAACAAGTGGGCCGGACACTCCGCAAGAGAGCTTCGACGACGAGGAGGAGGAAGAAATGATGCAGAAGGACGAGCACACGGAGCTCCCCGAATTGGGGGGCGGGACAGGGACGCCGCCGACGACAGGAAACAGTCGGCGGGAGTCGACGCAGAGCTCCACGATGTCCATCCCACGGAAACTCCTCGACATGCTCTCCATGTCCACGGAATTGAAAAAGTTCGGCTCGGAAGACCGAACGGGGTCCATGGACGTGGGGCTGGGGAGCATTGGCGGGGGCGACAGGGGGAGTGGCGGTGCAAGTGCGGCCGCGACGCCTCCCATCCAAGAGACACAGAACGGCTATCCCATTGAACCCGGGACCCCATCCGGGGAAAAAGACTTTAGAATTAGTGGAGGGAAAATATCCGCCACGTCCATGTCCGTGGACGACGAGTGCATGATGGACGACGGGAAGTTCGGGCCGGGCGGCTTGGGGAGCAAATGGAGTTTCTTGAAGACGCTTAAAGAGAAGAAGGCCGAGGAGAAGGAGAATGCCGCTGCGGCCGCCGCAATTATTCAAGGGGAACTCGTAAGTCTTTTCAAAGGATTCTCCAACCGGGACACACTCTTCCAGGCGTGTTTTCCTCCCTTCCCTTTTATTGGTCCATTATTTTAAACTTGCCTAATTCCGATCACGAGTGCGACTAGTAGCTGGACTGCCAGTGCTACTGGCAAGTTTTACTATTTAGTTGAATGGGAAAAGTTCGGAACTACTCTGTGTGCGAGTGTGTAGTGGTAATCTGTGTAAGAAAGATAGATGTACTGAGGGAAAGAAATAAGAATTGATTGTGTTTTCAGAGACAGGATGCGTGCTGCTGGAGATTGGTGAGAGTGTTAGGCTTCATTAATTCCATATTTTAATCCGTTGCCGACAAACGTAGAATGGACTTTCCTCGTCCACTTCACTGCCAGCACTTCGTCACTTCCAAACACATCCTTCTACAACTTCCTTTTCCTTTCTTTGTAGGAGCCCTGCACGTCTCACGTCATCACATTTGGCGTTAAAATACCCTTAGCAATAGGAAAAAACAATACTCATGGTTTTGGACACGCGTATTATTTTTTCAAAAAAATGTCGCAATAGTTTTAAGATTTTTAAAGAGTATAAAACATGAAGTATTTTCAAAAACAAAGTACAGTATTTTTGAGTCAGTCCATTGAAGACTTTTGAAGTGAACTTAGGCTCGAGATTAACATTAATCGAATATAAAAATCTATGCAGGAATTAGAATTACGGTTTTGTCAAAAATTTCTCTTGTGTCGCAAATCTAATTTTGGGACTCTCAATTGTGGGAAGGCTTAATTTAAAAGTGTTTTGATTTCCTTTACATTTGCATTCCATGATTTACGAGTCAGTTTTCGGATTCTGTTCTTGCTTTGTAAATTGTGTAATTCAAATCGTTTAGCATGCTTGGTAAGTGAGTAATTGACGGTCAACGGGAAACATGTTAAAATATTCCATTAGCCACTCACGTCCTATTAATTGGGACAGAGACTCAAAGTTTACATTTGTGTGGGGAACGGCAGTTGAGCTTAATTTTGTTAGATTCTATTATTTTACGACTTCCTGAGCACAAACACCCCGAATGCCTCTGCGTACTTGAACAATTGAAAAGATGAAAGTCGGAAATAGCGACATGACGAAGACCCGACTTTCTCTACATGGGAATAATTTACGTTTCGTCATCTTCACCGCATGATACACTTGACAATGGAGTAGTTGAGGCGTGTAATGGAAAACCAGAGAGACTGGGTGAGTGTGCAGAGAGCATTATTTACTCTCGCCATTTTCCAATTCACATGCAGCCAAAGGTACTGGAAATGTTGGAAATGCTGGAAATGCTGGAAATGCTGGAAATGAGTAAATTTGTCCGCTTGAGGATGTCGGAAATTTCGGTTCATTTCGTGGGAATAGCATTAAACCTTGCATCCACCCACCCACTCACGCACAGCTTTACGTTCAATGCAAACTCGTATTTCTATCCGGGCGGACATTTCACATCGATTTTTACTTGTTTTTTTGGTTGATCGGATGGCAAGGGTAACAACTAACCTTTTCTATCTTATTTACTTCAACCTCCATGCCTGCATTTTAGTCCTGCTAGCACGCAGACAGTATTTAGAGGCAACGAATTAATCAAATATTTGCGCTACAATTTTTAAAATATAAGGCTAAGGTACTAGGTTAGATTCACGGGATATTTATTGTAACAGTTCAGTTATATATCGTGAGGGAAGACGCATTTTGTCCCAAGTCCATTCTCCGCTTAAAAGCATTGCATTGTGATGCGATTTCATCATCCCCTTGTTAGTATCATTTTGAAGCAAGTCCTACTAATCGACTTTTTACTATAATACCTACCAATAGGGGCACTTTGGCTTTTACGCATACACAAATATCAATTTTACTGCTTTTGAAAAGTGCAGTAACAGTTATTTCAAAAAGAGTAAAAATATCAGTTTTATTATATTTAAAATGTGCAACGGTGGTGGGGAGAACTCTTTGCCCTGTTTGTAAAGACCAAGTAAAAGGTTAATTTGTGGGACTTGCGTCAAATTGACTCTGCGAGGAGATTAGCTAAGTCAAAGTGTTTAGAGTGGGGACTGGACTTGGCCAGAGTGCTTCCTCAGCCACGATATTAACATGCATACTTTCACATGAGCATCAACTTGAATGGTTTCCCTGCCTTGCCTTCATCTACTGGATTGGGATTGGACTGAGTCAAGAAATTCCGTGATTTTGGAAGTTGTTGTTGTGTATTGGTGCTCGGTAGTGCCTAGTTGTAGTTGTAGCATTTTCTACTTAAATAACATTTACAAATGACGGTTCTGCACTCCCACGTCAGTACAAGTACATTGGGTTTTGAGAGTATTACTTTTTTGCGTGATTACTGATATTTGAGATTCCTGCGGAATACGAAATTAATTAAAGTGTGATCCACCTCACATTCTTTCCCTTTTGATAAAGTCTGTGAATCATTTATAACGTGCTGTGTACATTTATTGCTGATTAGTTTGTGCTAAAGATGTACTAGAGTTGCCCTGAATTATTCTTTACTTGGGAATGGGAATGTACTGGTGGGGAGTGGAGAGTTGGATGGGGATAAAATCTGTGAGTAAGCTCTTGTTGTAATTGCGACGTTAACAATTTATCCTTTTGTTCTTGTGTGAGCAGAGTGGGAGCGGTGGGAGTGATGGATCTGGACGCGGGACCGGGTAAGTTTCCACTTTTACCAACTCTGTACTTGTCTCTATTCCCCGCTCGGAAGATGCTCGCCTGTACGACTAATCTAATTTCAAAGACTTCTCTTTCCATCTCTGTCAGCTCCGGGACCTTCCAAATATCGCCTCGTCCTATTTACCTTAGAAACGAGTCAAGAACACGCTAATACAAACTACACATCTCACGCTTTAACATGCTCAACAACAGAAAAACCTAAATTCTAGTTTAAATGCGTTGCACTGTGGTATTCTGGCATTTTGAAACAAGTAAACCCTAAAATTCAAGTTTGAAAAAGCTACAAATGTAAAATTTTATCATTTTCAAAAAACACAAAACTTCAAATTCAGGGCAAAAAGTGTCTGTATGG
>JAQFZC010002063.1:0-25169 GCA_034695205.1 Dicyrtoma fusca | reverse complement strand
ACTCTGTAATAGAGCCCCACTCAACGGCAACAATTTTTGAATAGAGCCCCAGGGGCTCTATTTCCGAGGATACGGTAGTAGTTTACCCGTATTTTGTATAAAGCATCTCAGCTTTATACTGTTTTTCCAAGCTACCTACCCAACTTGTATAGCATTCTTTCAACACGATATTTGTCTCCATCAATAAATTGAACTACAAGACAAGTATTTTGTTGAGAACACAAGGCTCAGTTAACGAGGGATAGAACTGTGAAAAGAAGCTTCATCTAACTGTCGTGCAGAAACTGAAGTTCCACTTGGCTGAATGAAATGATAGGACAAAGATCCATTCCCTGAAAAAGGAAATCGAGTGAAAGCGATCATGCTGGCGTATTTGTCAACTGGACGGTAGTCGACGTGTCTGGACTACAAATGTTCATAACTGGAACTTACTTCCTCGAAAGCGGTGGACACTGACACTGGTACATTTATTATGGTCTCAGATAGCAGCTCGAATCTCCCTGTACGAACATCAAAACCAAATACTGGAAAAATCACTAGTGATTGTGAGGTTTCCGAACAGAATCGCTGCTTTCACTGATGTATCTGGTCTTTGTTTGCATTCTCCCGATTCATACAATTTGCTAGTATGAGCTGTGTAAGTACAGGCACAACGAATTGGCCGATGATTTAGGAACTCCTATATAAATAATTCTACGTTCGTAGATTGACCTGCAATTGTAGGAAACGGAATACTGTGTAAACAAACAAGTAGTTTAAAATACAATCCTCTTCATAAACGCTAGATATATCTGCACCTACTACATGCCTATATCCGAATAATAGAAAAATTTAGTCACCTAAATACGGGTTGATAAAACTTCACGGTCACAGTAGTTACATCCTTCTAAGTATCTTCTAAACATATTCATTTGAGGTTCATGACTTTTTGGAAGCAATGAAGAGAGGAAAAGTACACGCAGTCAAACCTATGCTTAAGTAAAGCCAGCATCAGACCAAAATGCATTCATACTCCTAGAAAAGCAGAAAAAGAGAAACTTTTAGGATTTCTCCGGGGATTCACAGACTGAATATTAAACCTGAGCCAGTGTCAAAGGAAGGTTTTCCACTCTGAATCCCCTGTGTGTCTCTTTTCTCTTCACTTTCCTGGCTTCTTTTACGTTCTTTCTCATCTTATCCTCCTCAGATGAATCTTCCTGCATCTTTTCTGTATTTCTATACGACATACTACACATACATATAGCTCCTGTTCACTTCATCACATCGTTAGTATGACTTACAGCACTCCACGGCAGTGTGTAAAACTCAACTAGTGATCTTTTCAGTTAATGTATCATCAGTGTAAGGCTGCCGTTCGCCATTCACTTGTATAGATAGATTACAGACGGGGATTTCGATTGACGTTCTTCCTATTATTATGTGGTTCCCATTCAACGCTTCCTATCTTCCAACCTCAATGATAATAAATACTTTATTTTAATACCTATGCTTATCAATATTTATTTTGTTACTTGCAACCGCTCCTCTATATACATGGACATGTTTCCTCCAAATAAAACACAAATACTATGAAAAGCAACCAGAGCAAACACTCCAAACGGGGCACAAATAACTATAGGTAGGTTTGTATGTACCAGCACAGCACACATGTACATAAGTACCTACTTACACGTGTGATTGCATTACATAACGTTTTGCACATTCTTGTCGGTACAAAATACAGTACTGTCTATACCTATTGCAATTCTTTTCTTTACATTACAACGACTTTGTTAATTTCAACAAGCAGTGCATATTTATAATTTCTTGGATTCAAGCATGTACTCGTACATGAGTACAAAGTAGGAAAGCATCACATGCATCAAACCCGAAGAGACATGGATTCGGAATCTGTACTTTTTGTTGTCAAAAATTATTACGAGTTTGGTGCCTTAAAACAGAGTAGAGGGAGTATTAAGGACCTAAGTAGGGGATGAAAGCGGACTAGTCCAAGAACTAAGGTGTGAAATTAGGGTCTCATGTTCCAAGTACAGATAATCATATTATGAGGGAAAAGCTCTGTAGATTATTCACAAATTATACTAATAAGAAAATAATCCACGAGGGAGGTAGTGCCAGTTGTTGTCATTTTAAACCCTCTGTCATCCCATCCTTTCTTTCATCTGATAAACTCACACTCTCAAAACTTACGAGCGGACGACACTGAATCTCCCCTTCCTGCTCATTGGAAATTATGGCCTTCAAGTCTTTAAACTTCCAACTTCCAAGTTATAGTCACACTAACAAAGGATACATGGTCGTATTAGGGAATTAAAGCCGCACCGGAGGACTTGTATTATTAAACAAAACGAGCTATTTATGTATTTACAGATACTACCTACATATATGTATATGTGCCCTAGCATCAGTATCGAGATATATGTCACGGAGGCAGAAGTTTGAATGAATGTAACGATCCGATCTTTTAAAGATTCAAAGAGCAAGCATACCAATTATCTTCATTTTCTCTCGATTAGCCATATGTCAGTGGATAAAACTGAAAAACCCTCAGATTATACGTATTAACACAGTGGTCAATCTTGTTGTGTTGAACACAAGCTCGAATGACGTGGAACAAGAAAAACATGAAAATGGGCAATGCAATATAAATATATGTACCTATAGCTCAGGAATGTTACAGTATTTACTGTTTCCGTTTTTACCGGTTGGCAAAAGAATAAAAATGATACCGGGATAAAACTGAACACTGAATAAATGCTAGTAATGCATCATTACTAAATACTTGAAGATTGCGACACTTTTTCAGTGGTATTTTGTCCACCTTGGGCGTTGGTGGAATTGTGTCCGGTGGGATTTTGTCAGGAGTGCCAATCTGATTGTAATACCTTGAGCTTATAATAAAAAAAAACTCTATAAATTAAAAAATATTATTAAAACGTGAATCAGATTTACACAAACAAGACGGGATGAACGTAAGAAACTAAGATTACACTCACACCGTAGGTCGATAAGAAAATTCGCAAAAATAGACAGCACTTTATCCGAGACGTCCATTAAATCAAGTTCTGAAATAATCACAAACGATGGTAATTATGTAGGTTCTGGCATTTGCATAAAGTGAGCCTAGTACCTCGGTACTTGGGTATTAAGTAAATTGTTGACAAAAAGAACATTTAAGTACTTGGATAACATTGATGTGACAGTGATACAATGGGACATGTGACACTTTTCTGAGCAAATGTGCGAGCATATTGAGATTGCCGTATCTTGCTAGAATTTAACCCCACATATGCCACGTTTTTCATTCAAGTATTCATAAACAATTTGAACCACAACAGAGAAATTGTTAAAAATTCTATACGGCTTGAGAGGGGTATTGTATTGCACTACTATTATTGCCCTCGGAACTGCCTGCATTCATTCCATGAATGAATATGTCACATAGAGGGTCAAAACTGACTAAATGTGTTGTAAATAGCCCATTTTTAGAGAGTGAGAACGGAAGGGGGTAATAAGTCTCTACACTCGACTCACATATAGACAGATAGACAGACTTACAATCAGCATCAAGCTTTGTCAATCCGATTCAATGGCCCACAATTGTACCTAGGTACATATATAAAGGCCGGGCACCCTTCCTTACTAGTTAGTGTATGCGTAACTATAATATAATTTGGTACAAAGATCGTACATGTTTGATATTTTCTTTCTGTCACCTTCGTATGGATTGAGGTGAAGGGACGTGCAAGTGCAGTTCAAGTTCTGATTCTAGATCATTGTCGATCTCATCGTCAGACCTTTATACGTATGTAGACACACACATCTATAAGTTCACCAACTTGAAAATGAATTCTATGTCAGCTCGGATATTATTGTGTCAGTCCGAAAGAATGGCAGAGACTAAAAGTTTTTGTTATTTTACATACATGAAGTTCATTTTCCTGTGACTACGATTATTCTATTTACAATCAACATGCACAAGCACCAGTATCAACAGAATTAATACGAGAACCCAGCAACCAACCAAGTAAACTAGCCTTCCAGTCTCACCAGTACACAGTAAGAGCCAATGAAATAGAAATACACAGTCTACATTGTAAATAGCTACATAAGTACCTACCTCCCTTCTACATGTACATACGAAAGTGAAAGATGAGATGGGTGCTATAGTTAGTTTTATTTTGGTAGTTTCTTTCCTGCTTCACAGCTCCAGGGAAGAAGAATAAGCCGCAGTCATAATATGATCCGTACATAACAGGTTTACGGTTTAGAGCTGAAAAGATTATACACTGAGCACTCTGTGTGTTGTGCTGTATAGAAGGTGGCTTCTGGCTAGTACCTTCCTATAGGATTTGGGTTTTTGTTCGATTTTGGTTATACGATTATCTCTGACGATAGAGAGAGAGAAAGAGAGATAGATGTACCTACTGTAAGGGTAGGCTACTCTATAATATAATCACTGATAATTGCTATTCTTCTTGCGTAGGTCTCAATTGGGACAATTATCTTGTCGCGCAAAGTGTCAAGAATGGTCGCACCCAACAATGAATGAATTAGAGAAAATGAAAATCCTTTTTCCTATTTCCTTTCCATGTGAGCTGTGAATCTGAGGATGGATCTCCCTGGATGTCTCTCAGTGTAAATCAACTCCATATCCCTGTAGACTGTAGACACTCCTTTTATCTATGTACCTACATTGTACACTTTTACACACTATAGCCATAGCATATATCCACTATATACCGTACCAACTTTTAAATAATTGCACATATAATAATAATTATCGGTAATTATACATGTACAACGGTCTGCTATAATCGAATAAGGCATTTCAAAGGGACACAAGTATATAGCTGGGACCTAAGTTGTTTGTAGATATAAAAGTGTGTAGATTGTAGATGGCCAAAATATTTATAATAGTGAAATGGGAATGTGTCGTGTGATCAAGGATGAAGGAGGCTGACTGCATCTGTTCAATGTATGTACATAGGTACCTACTTACTAGCATTTGTTGGTAGGTACTTGACTGTCCCTGTCATATGGTGGAAATGTTCACTTACTCATCATTCACACTCTACAATTCAGTGTATTGTTTGCTAAAGGGCTCTTGTCAAAATATTTGTCCAATAGCTTATTTTAATCCGACACAAGTACTATACTAGTTTAGCAACACCAGTCCATAACAGGGAACAACAGATGAGATTTGTAAGTACCTACACTGAGGTGCCCATGTGTATTCATTTCCATAAGGATAACATGCGACATTCACTTTTTTAAAAAAGGGAAGGAACTACACACATATGTACCTACATACAATAGTAATAAAATTATAAGTACACTGCACTGCTGAGCCACTCTGACTTATAATTATACACTGTGCCTCAATTCAATTCCATACTCATCTGCACCTCCTCCTATTCTATACGAATTAGGGAGAAGTGCCGACTTAATGATTATTATTATCAAGGTAATATTTACAAGGTACAATGCATGTAACCTGATTTCATTCTTGTTGTCAAATATTTTCAGTAAATGTTTCTTTTGTGTGACTTAATCATTTCAAGGAAGTTTCACCATTGACTATACGTTTGTAAATACATACCTATCTACAATTTCATAGTACGAGCAAACTAAACTTGTTTACACTGTTCAGGCGGAAAGTTTTTATCAGAAATTTTACACATCTTTGTATGTGTATCGTGTATGCCTATGTCATTTGACATCTTATACTGTCCTGTTTTAGAAATCAGTAAGTAATTTTAATGTAAGTTTTTAGCCCCATGCTTGTTGTTTTCATAACTAGTAATTTGTGACTGATTATTAGTGATTATAATTGGAAAAGGATATCAATAGTAGGCAATTTTGATTTCCTTCATACTGGAAATAAAACTATACGCTCTGCACGTTCATGAACATTATTATGAGCAAAAGCATTACATTAAACCAGCTTCACTTGCAATGGTACATTCTGCCGACAAAAAGCTATCAATCATGAGTTGAAAAACTCTTGATTTACTTCTTGATCGCTTTTTATTTCTATAAACAACTTTTGCATTAGAACGGATTTCATTCATTCGTTTTGTCGTGTCGTGTGGATGCTGTCACATTTGTTTGACTGATTTCTTCCATAAATCAACAATGGCTACCCCCAGCAGTATTTTGCTACAATATTAAAAAAAAATGCAAAGGAATTTAATTTTTTCCCAATTAGTTTTATAGTGGTTGCATACAATGTGCAAACACGTTATTATTATATTAAAACGTTCTATAGAAAGTTTGAGGTGGAAAAAAGCAGCAAAACGTCAAGCACATTATTTCGTGTTATTTAGATTAAAAAGCAATGATTGGAGTCAGTGGCTAGAAAGATGATGTGAGCGTGTGTGAAGGAGAGAGAGAGAGAGAGAGAGAGATCTCGAGTGACGGTTAGGATGTAGAGAGATGCGGGAGGGACATACATAGGATGGATGGCATGGGTGAAAGTTTTGGTAAAAAGTGTTGGTAGTTGTTGTTGAGAAATGTGAGTAGATATTTGCGTTGTTTGTTCGAGATTTGTGAAGAGAAGATGTGGTTTGGGTTGGATGAGGGATCTCTGTTGGTTGTTGGCCTGGTTGGTTGGTGTTCGACGGAGGGGGGCCGGGCCTGTCCATGGCACCTTCCAAATTGTTCATAGACACAGAGCCAATAGCGGCGTCCAAATATTATCCTACTCCAGCCCTCCATGTTGCTCACAAATATTCCTCAGCTGTTTGAACAACATTGGGGCGTTTCAACTATTTTTTCCTTACCTGCCAAAGACTACATACACACCAACAAATCTTACACAGATTCTCTTTAAATCAAAATACAATAAAACACTCACAATCAGTCAACAACATCATTCAAACACACGCTCGTCCTCTCCTCCACACATCTCACCTTCTCAGTTCACGTCTCACTCATGCACACAGTCACACTATCAACCTACCAATTAATCACAAATCACTCGCCAAGTTCACCCGCAGCCAACAGTACTGTATTAGACGGTCTCACCAGTTCCACAAATTATTTATTTACACAAAAGTAACACTAAAACTTCACAAAAGCTGTACAGTTCAACTCAGACCGTCAACCGTTGACAGTATTTTGAATAAATTGTTTGTAACTCGTGAATTGACTGTTTGGTAGGTTGCAGGTAGGAAGTGAGTATCTTGTGACAAAAGTGAATTTAAGTGTTTGAATTTTGTAACTTTGTAAAATCACACTACAGTCAACAGTTTCCTTTAAAAAGAAGTTAAAATGTCAAATACAGAGCCGAGACCTCAGTATAATCCAGTTCAGACCGTTGGACTCAACTCTGTCCCACCGACCGCTCCCATGAATAATTCATCCGTCGGCATGTCCATGCCACCCGGTCTACTCTCCCCATCCAGTGCACTTGAACACTATCGTCTGTCCCAACTGTATCAGTATGCCATGGCCGCAGAGCGACTTCGCTGTCCACCCGGAACTTTTCTGCCACCGATCCCACCCGGATTACGCCCAGAACTAGCACCTTTCCTCTATGGACCCTACTGTCGTCTAGACCCGAGACTGGCACTCTGCCGTCCACCCGAAGAGCCCAAACCGCAACATAGCTACATCGGTCTCATCGCCATGGCAATTCTAAGTTCACCGGACAAGAAGCTCGTGCTGAGTGATATTTACCAATACATCCTCGATAACTATCCCTACTTCAGAAGTCGCGGTCCAGGTTGGAGGAATTCCATAAGACATAATTTATCCCTTAACGACTGCTTCATCAAAGCTGGGAGGTCCGCGAATGGGAAAGGTCACTACTGGGCCATTCACCCGGCGAATCTCGACGATTTTCAAAAAGGAGATTTCCGCAGAAGGAAGGCCCAGAGGAAAGTCAGACGTCATATGGGACTTGCAGTGGACGATGAGGACTCGCCAAGTCCGCCGCCCTCATCCCCACCACCGACGTGGCACTCAAGTCTCCATCATCACTCCGTGGCCCACCTTCAGCCGCACAATCCCGTGGCCATGTCCCTCTCGTCACCCGTGGAGCTCCCGGCCGTTCTGTTTGGAAGCCCGGGTCATCCTTCCGTCGTTCTCAACAATCGCAAACGACAATTCGACGTGGCTTCCCTCTTGGCACCTGAGAAGGAGAGCCTGCATCACTCCATCTCCTCCTCGGTCAACACCATCAACATCAAGACGGAGCCAGACTCCGAACGAAGTTCAAACATCCAGAGCAGTAAATGCTTTAAGAAATGCCCGGCTTCTGACGAGGATGAGATTGAAGTCTGTGGAAATGACAACAAAAGCAACGGGGATGAACCACGAAACTTTTCAAATAATGATACGGACAATGAAGAAGTCTCATCGTCGTTGAATTACGGCCCCCGACACGAGTGTCGACAGGACGGAGAGGAGAGTAATTCTAGTAATGATGAGTCCGATGATATTCTTCACTGTAAAGTTCCTCAAAGTAGTAATTGTTCAAGGTCCGAGGATTTAAATCCTAGTTTCTCACCTAAAAGTCCGGCTTCGGAGGATGCAGGATTGAATGTTTCTCTGACGAGTCATGGGAAGGAAGGTGTTGGAAGCGTTGGCATCATTAATTCTTCACCCTTTTCACCGCTCGAGTTTTTAGGAGCCTCGCAATTCCCACAACATGGACTCCCTCAACATCATGGCTCTCATCCATTCCACTTCTCACCGAATCAGCAACATCATCTATTTCAACATAATCCATCCCTGGCTTCCCTCATGATCCTCTCTTCGAAATATAGAGAAATTACCTCTAACATGGCTAAACGATCTTCTCATTAATCATTTAATTTAGGTAAATTCACTAAATTCGAATACTTTAATGTGTGTTTACCCTCAAGTAATGATAGATAACGTAATAGGCATTGTAAATCTTAGGTATCTCTCCCTCTCTCTCTTTGAAGCTGATATCGACAGCTTAACTTCCTTTCGGAATAATTATTATTGACTAAAAACATGAATTGCTATGAATTTGTTACAATCATAATAATCGTTGAGCTAACAACTAAGTAACTGAGTACTGTCAAAGTTTGTATCAAATATAAGTATGCAGTATTTTACCACCACAGGGTGGACTTACTATTTGAGTTATTACCTAATTGTATCCAGAATACCTAACAATATTGTTGATGGCGATTGAATTTTAAGTATGCCTAAAAGAATTACCACCCACGTGCGCCTATATAATTGTTTGATGTGTGTACATGGAAAAAGATGATGATCGTATGAATACGAAAAAATCAGTATTATTAATTTATTAATTTACATAAAATGCTTTACTAGTTTCTATACTCTTAGTATTGAATAACAGTGTACTAATTTGTAGTGTCAGTACACTATCGACCTATGTACGTATTTCGGTACCCAGGGACCTACCTACCGTACATCCGATGGAGGAGTCTCATCTCACCGTGCCCCTGTCATAAGTAATGGAACACTCCGCTTGTTCAATCGGTGTGTTTGCCTCGGAATTGATCAGTACTTATATCTGTAATACTCACATTACTTTTCTACTATTTATTGATTCATTCTGGTCCAGCAATTTTTTTTTAGCTATTATGTGTATTAGAATTTCGTATAATTTATGTGTAGTTACCGGCTAATCCAATTCGTAATAAAAATAAATTTCGATTAACTACATTATATGTTGCCGTAGCTGATTGATACGTTCAGTTAACAACTCATTGACGTAGTTTTTGAAGCATGCAAGTAAAATCTTGGAGCCGCACAATAAATGGCAGTTTCTTCGTTTCGATTTACTATTATCATAAAAATCATCAGCATTTCAACGGTTTATTGAAAATAATTAAGAAATTAAGATACCTAGACCTAGGGCCGTAGGGATATAATAACTTCATAAATACATAGGTACCTACTATAAAAAAGATCAATTATGTGATCTAGCACAGCAGAAATTATCGCGTACAATTCAACAACAAAAAATCCTAGAAACATGGATGTTCTCAAGTAAGTGGTTACTATTAGTTGACTTGTTTGATTTGCAATAATGCAATGCAATGGGGAGAAGCGAATGGAGAAATACCAAAATGTTTGGTTCAAAAAAACCAAGCAAGATTGAAAAATAGATTTAAGACTGAATAGATTTTCGTACAAGGAAATTGTATAGGCAATTCATTCGTATCTCTCCTACGAAATAAATATAGTTTAATGCTCGGTCGGGCCCAATTTCAATCGAAATGTATCTGATAGTATCAGCAGGATTGACTGGGGATTGGAGGGGAAGTTGTGACTCGCTCTCTCCGTTTTGTTGCTCCATAAACTTTTACCGAGTGAGTGTGGAGAGATGAGGGCAATACAGATACATTTCATGGCAACTGAACCAGCACGACTTCCCACCGCAACGTGACCGGAAGTCAAATTCAAGTCACCAAACTTAGCATCTGTATAGACAGACTCTATGTATACAGCCGTCCATTTTCTTGACTTCACCGTCAAAGTTTGTGATCCACGCTATCAAACCTACCTAGTCAAGAAGCAAAAAAAACTACCTCAATAGAGCTATATACTTATATTATGAACATACGCCTATAGATATATACTTTCAAGAAATTCTTTATACTTTCCATCGCATCGGTCGTTTGAGTTTGGATTCGTTGTTGAGAAAAATACAAGAGCACCATGCCAGGGCAAGAAAACTTGATTTCGCAGTACTATCATCATCATCATCATCATCATCATCATCATCCTGAATTTAGGTTGGTACGTGTGCTGGCAAATATTTAGCACTTTTGTGTCATTGTTTGACAACAACAACCAAGTTCAGCTGCAATCGATTAAAATAGTAAAAAGGGATCAAATTGAACAAATTAACCATCTCTTTATCACAATAATTGTAGCCACACTAAAATCTTCCCAAAAATTAGTAGAAAGGTCTCGTGTCTCGTCATTGAGCCTGTCTATGGTTGTACCGAAGACAGCAGCTTTAAGAATATAAAGGTTTCCAGTATAAGTGGATCCCAACACGGAGCACGAAGACGCTGGCAGTCAAATAAACTTAAAAAAAACAGGAGCTTATCACTCCAGGAATCTATAGTACTGTTCAAGTTGAACCCATCACAATGGGAAAAATACAGATGCATAATATGTACAAAAAATATTTAAAACTGTACAACTCAAACTTAAACTGTTGACAAGTGGAATCACTGAACCACTATGAGTATGTTGTACCTATACATGCATTGACCTACCTATACCTGCGCTGCGTACTGACTTACAACAATAAAAAATATATTATTACCTATGTTTTACACTTCCAATGTGCAGGGAACAAAAGCAGTTACAAAAGCTTCACTTACTTTTGACACATGACAAAAGGAAGGAGCAAAAATCTTGTATGATATTTTATTCATGATCTCATAAGATCAAGTGCTATCAACCATAAGTCCCTTTGTCCACAAATCTAAAAGAATAATCAAACTTATCAAGTCTAGTGTCTAGTCTACTCTGTTCGAATTTACACATGATTTTTTTTTATTTCTTTACAACAATTATTACAATAAATAAAAAATTGCTGTGCTTAAAACCGTTTCGAGAAGAATCCCTAGATTACCAAGCCGTACAAATTATGTAGACGTGCACATATAAATAAAGTAAAGTTGAAAGCAAAAAACAAATATGGTCACCAGTTGGAACGGGAACGACAGGCAGATAATGTACGGCATACGCAACTGCTCCATCCTAATCGAGCCATGGTCCAGACAGAATGGGCTCGTTATTGTATTATCTGTACTCGCTGACACATACTACTGGGGTTGGAGGGTATAAATGTATAAAAGTTGTACGTTTGGTATGCGAAGTGTATTGGTATACCTATATAGACTCTGCAGAGATGAGATGAGTTTTGAGTTGTGACTTGGCTGGAGATCTGCTGGAGAGCTGGAGGCTATAAGCATGACAGCATCAGCGGGTAAAGTCTGCCGGCATTTGATTCTGTGAATGTCGATTAGAAAGAAGGCGTTCATGTGGAATTTAGTTAAAAGCTTGAGAAAACTACTCGTCATTGATTGAACAAGCATTTTCGTTTTCGTTTCCATGAGATACATTTATCTGCCTATACCTATATAACGATGTGATTATACGGTGGTGCACTGGTTAGGATGACGCTTTATATAACATCTGCATTGTGTGGTTGGTCGACAATATTATTATTGTCACACTCACACTCACACACACAAGGCACAAGGCACAAATGCTCGTAAACGGTAATCGTACATAATTGTGTCTAAGTGTTGAAGCAATTCTGGATCTCGACTACAGAATACAACTGTGACGCTTTACTTCTCTTCCAACTCACACCATCTCCTCACACTTTTATCCATGCAGTATACATACTACCACCCGACTCACTACCGCATGCCAGCGTAATAATCGTCAATCGTACTCGTAATTCTTTACAAAGTCATTCTAGCGTCCTTAAATTAATCCATGTAGGAAATGAAGTTGAGGCGCTCAACTGAAATAAAATAAAACCAATGGACTCCTTCCTACCTTTATTTAATTACGCTTCAGTTCACCTTCCATTGGGTCATCATCATCATCATCATCATCGAAAACAGTTGAGTACAGGGCGCAGAGCAGCAACAGCAAAACTTCAACTGCCAGACAGCAGCAGTTCAAATCCATCCACAATTTTGTTCGTGTTTAGTCTCTGTAATAATTCATTGTTACTATGAGATGCAGACACACACTATACAGAGGGATCTTTTCCTAAATTCGCTCGTTTTTTTTTCGTCGCATTCACACCATTCGTGTTGTTCTCGAACACAGAGGGTAAATACTTGATAAAATTTTGTGTGTGTTGAATCAATGAATGAGCTTTTGTTCTCAAAGACAAAGTTAGAATTTCAATTTTTCTTTTTTTTTTATTACTGCCTATATATCCTCAGGGCACTATTTCGTTTTATCGTTTCAATTCAAATGGAATTCACGTACTGGTGCTGGTGCCCTCATGGATACCTATTTTTTGAGTCGTTGGCAATGATACTGAGTGAGTGCTAGATGGGGAGATGTATGTACCTACTAGCGTGTGCATGTCGCGGCAACCAGTGAAGTCATAGGTGCCATCTTCTACATATATAAATGCATTTTTCATCTGTACTTCAGTACTGTACGTCTCGATTGCCATTGGTCTTTTTCCTCATAATCCTGGGCTAGTAAGCTAAGCTACTTACTATTAATTATGAATGACTGATACGTTTACTGGTTAGAATCTACTGGATTTACAACGGTTACACAATATTGTGGGGCTTGTAACCGTGCGATTTAAAGGAGATTCCAGAGAATCACGCCTGGAGTTTCAGTTAGTTTAACCAACGTTGTGGAGCCTTTATCTTTAGTCAATGTTTCTCCTTCTCTCCGACTCTGTGAATGAGATCGTTCATGAGTATATATTTGAGGCTATTATGGAACTCGGAAGGGAAGGATACATTTTTCACTTGACTGAGTCACTTTCATTGGCAACCGAGAAACTCGGAGGGCGTACAAAACTACAACTACACAATTTATAATGCATAATGAACGTGGATCCAGTTTTCGAGTTCCAGTGCCAGTTCCAGCAGATTGTATGTACATCAGGCACTGGCTGAACTCTCTGTATCTTTCAGACACTAATAGTGATAGTAGAATAGGCAAGGGATCTTCTTATATTTTCTTCCCTTGGATTGGTGGTGGCTCGGTGCTGTATATCTCTACTGGGCTTTGCCACCGTGGAGATGTGAGCACTTTGTTAGTGCCTACATTGCATTGCTATTATATGTAATGTGTGTGTGTGTGTGTGTGTACTTTGACTGGTGCTGTTGGTGGGATGTAGTAGGACATTTGCAGACTGTCTTCTATCATAATCATCTCATCATCATCCACATCCATTCCAGCCTGTTTCTCCGTGAATAGGCCACAAGTCAAGTGGAAAGAGCAAATGCTTGGGGCGCACTCAATTAAATCCTCACAGTTGACTGCTTCGTTTTGTCACACATCCAATACAAACTCAAACGCCAAGAAAAGAAATACGAAACGAACTTTGCTTTACTAACAAAAATATATACTATCTTTCGCTCTCGCCTCAACTTCATCAAATCTACTTTAACTTTTATTTCATACCAAAAAGTTTGGTCACAAAAACTCCATATGTACATATGTAGGGTCCACGTACATACGTGAATAAAAGGAGGTACTGTATTGGTACATGTAGGAACAGAACATACTTTGCAGTAGCCAACTTTAGTATTAAAAAAAACCACACGCGCAGCTATAATTCTTGTCGTAAAAATACTTGAGAAAAAATGTGTTTTAATTGTACCTGGTGTAATTATACCTACTGGAGTAGGATACGGAAGTAGAATCCGGAAAATGCTGTCCGTCTACAGCAGATAGATAACCAAAGATGTATAGAAGGGAACGTACAAAATTACGTATTTTTGTGAATCGGATGGGATGTATGGAAAAGATAAAAATTATTTATGCACTGTTGACTAACAGAATAATTGAATTGACGAGGAGGATTATTGGTAGCATATGCCTTTCAATGGAGCATAGCTGCTGTGGGGAACTACCTACATTGAAAATTGAAATAATGATGTCGTTAGTTTATAAAATCAATTGTGCTTATAGTTAGTTACAGTGACATATTATTAGACTGTGCACTGTGTAAGTTTGAGTACACTACTACGTTTAAGTTGGAGAGTAAATACTTTTACTTTGTGTCGAGCAGTAAGTCAGTCAATTGATTCCTGTGCTATGCTATGGGTCGTCAATGGATTTGGATATGGATGGACGAATTGGTTCGGCTATACAGATTGCTATTGTGTTGCAACCCTGTGGTGCCATTGTGTGTTAACAACGTTGTGACAACCATTTCAATCCTCATTTGACACACCTATTAGCTTCTCAATCCCTGCAATTCAATAGCTCACTAGTCAGTCAAACCCCAATCAAATCTACTGGCGTACATACAACACACAGACAAATCCTCCATTTATACGCTCTTTACATATCTTTATCTCATCTGTATATATTTACAGAAGAAATCCTCAGAAAAGCACTGACTGCATAGTCCAGGTCTAGGTCCAGTCAAACTACGGGTAAAACCATTCATACATTTCTTATTATTTTCGGTACGAAAATTGCCCACATGAAGATTGCTAGGCTATTAGTATAGAGAGCATAATTATATAAACCCTTACGTGTGAATATAGGCAGCTTTGCTTTGGCTTACAGATGTACCTGCCTGCAATGCCAACCTACCTGGATACATACTCGGTAGTAAGGCACTTCTTCAGCTTACGATACCAATCTGTGTACAGACTGACATGAACACGTTTCTTTTGTTGCCCTCAGCACAAGATTTACTTTTAGATTCTAATCTACACTCATTCACATAATTTCATTTCACGATCAGTCAATCATTTCCTCAGGTTACAAACGGATACGGATGCTCCAAAGGTAATAACAAATTGGTCTGACTGAATCTCATGCTCTTAGTTCAATTAGGACTATAATGGCTCCCTTTAAAATTCCCTGCATTCATTCATTTTGGATATAATTTTATTTTATATTTCATACTTGCTATGCCCGTGAGGTTATAGGTAAGGTATATACATCCACTGACCTGGGTGAGGAAACAGCTTTGTACGCACGTGTGTGAATTACTGGACCGACGGTTGTACTATGCATGTGGTGAAAGGAAAAGGTAGTAGTTTTACTGTACATATGATTCGAGATAATAATATTTTTTTGTTATTGTTGGTAAGCCATGTAGGCAAGTAGATCCAGTAGACGATATTTTGCACAAAATAAAGCAGATAGTTTCTTTTATTCCAATTTCTACTGTAGGCAATTAAAATGATCCTTGACAAAACATAATTGGTTTGTCGTAAGTAATTACCTTGATGAATACAATTAATTTGTCGCTTGTTTTACCATTTCAAAAAATCTAAATTGAACATGCATAGTAATAGCACCTACTGGTACGGACGTGGAACACATTTATTGTCCGTATTGTAATTAAAATATCATAAAGAAATACTCTTGCAGCCAGGTAATTGTGTACCCACGGCAACTCAGTGGCTATATACACGCCATAGGATTGCATGAGACTCATAATTCATTGAAATTAGGAAACTCACGACAATTAGGAAATGTCAAAAAATCCATTTAGATGACTTTCATACGCCACAATTAAAAGTGAAGGATAATTTTTTTAATTTGTTAGAGCTGATATTTGAATCACTGTCATTGCACACATGTATGTACATATAGCTACAGGACAGAGCCATCATATTAAAAAATGCTGTCATATTCAAGCTTTAATCATCCCCCAAGGCACGTTGAATGGTTTGTTCGCAGAAAAAAAGCATGTTTCGTAAAAAATGTTGAAAGCATACATACACTGCAACATGATTAGGAAAAACTTAATTTACAAAAAAGCATCATAAATTAGTGAATGATTGTAAGTTAAGTTCCCATATCCACCCTTTTTGAGCTTCAAAATGTAGTTTTGTACAATAATAACTCAATAAATTGTAAATTCATGCCTCATAATGTAGCGTCATGTGTACATTACATGAGTTCCTTTGTTAATTAATTGTCTTGTATGTAGTTTGCTTATGTAAATAGAGCGAAGAATTGAGCGATTCAAGATATGATTATGAAGAAGACAGGGCCGAATGTGCACAAACATGAGAGAACTAATGATAATGTTTCTCCTGGAAAACGCTATCTTAAGCCAAAGTCAAGGTTTTGTATGCCTTCGACGTGAACATGAAGGCTGGAGCCTACAGCAGCAGCATAGTGTAGATACCTACTTACTTGCATAGCTTAAGAAGAAAAGTACCTAGGAAATGATGATGATAGTACACTTTAAGCTGTAAGCCACGCTGGAGAATGAATGAAAAGTTTTCCCACAAGAGATTTCGTTTTACATTGAGACTGCCATGCCATGATGAGTAATATGGAAAGCTAAGGATGCTGGGGCTAAGAGATCGCATATAAAGTTCTCAAATTCGTCTAAGGCAAGGCTACACATTTAGTGGAGGCAGGCCTGTGTTCTGATAAAATGAAATGAATACAAAATAGGTCTTGAAGACCAACTCTCTGTAGCTCCCTAACATTCATAGCTTTACATTACATACGTACATATATTTACTATGTTTATGCTCCAACCCTACAACTACAAAATACAAAACTATCTCACTGAGCCCGGTACGTGTATCGCTCTAGATTTTCGCGGACTGTGTGAGAATTTCGGGAGGAAAGGTGCCTGGAGGTAGACGGGAGGAGGAGACGGAGGAGGAAGGCGCCGTCCGTCGTGTACTCGCAGCTTTGAACGTGCATGACAGAAGCACTCGGGAGTTTGACTGGCACCTCATCATTTGCAAACTAACGTTCTCTCACTCTTCTCTCTCCTCTCTTCTCTTCTGGCTCTCAAGAGTTGACTGGTGCTATATGGGCTGGGACTTGGTGCTTGCTGGTGGTGGTGTTAGCCAAAAAGCCAAGCCTCCATGCTTTGCCTTCTCCTATTTGCAATTCTTTGAAAATAAAGCGAACATAATAATTGAGTTCCCAGCGGCACTCTATTGAATTATTCAAATGCCAAAGCTTCCTTTTCCTTTCCTTTCCTTTCCTTCAAGCTTCTCCCAACCAACCACTTACTTCCTATGTACGTACGTACATGTTTGATCTGTACTTACAACTTGTCGTTTCATCTTGACGCTCTTTCTTGTAGTCTCTCCCTCTGTGTAGACGCATCTCTCTTCAATATTTGTACGTATTTGTGTGTAGTTGTTTCAACCATATCTCTGGCCATGTTTTTTCTTCTCTCGTCGCGTCCTCATCTTTTTGAAAGCTCTCTCTCTCTCTCTCTCTCTCTCATCTTAGCTACAAGCTATATACAGGAACCCACACACTGCCACTGCCAGCCAGCATCTCAAGTGTATACGTAATCTAAAGATATAACAACTAACCAACATGTCATCTTTCTCAATTCACACGTTTACTAAGTGTATAAAACGGAGCAACCAGTATGGACTATCAAATAGATCAGCGAGGGTTTTAGTAGGCGCAAAGCAAAGGAGAGAGAAAGAGAGAAAAACGAGAGGGAAAAATACCTTTTTTTTCTTCCAACCATTTTTACTTCAACGATCTTTTTGTATAGTTGCTGCTTTTTTAGACTCACGGTAACTGCACTGATGTTACCATTGGCACCGCATTCAACATCTTAATCATAACTTCCAAAATGTTCCCTATTCACCTCACTCTCAACTCAACTCGAAATGCCGCCTTCAACTCCTCAACTGTCTATGTATAACATTCTTATACCTTGCCTTACCTACCTGCCTGTATAAGTATACGTAGGTATATATTATATAGATATATGGTTCATATGTACATATGTAGGTGTGTACATCAGCACAAGCCTAGTGAAGTACCAACGAAATGCTCAATTTTGCATGCAGATTCTCTAGTTTTACATACAAGCAACTTTTCCAGCTCCTTTTTTCCCTCTTGTTTCCTGTAAACTTTCAACTACTCTGTCATAAGTTTACTTTTTAGACTTTAGCAAGATTTCAACAACCATTTCACAAAAAAGTTTCATAGATGAAGTATGCAAATTATTCCCAGCAAGGAGAGAGTCCCTAGATTACATTATACATCGCTATTTTTTATTTTTTTGATTATTTTCAACTCCGTTGGTAGTCGGTGGGCGTGTGTAGGTACATACATACATACTATACTTAGGTACAAAGCTGCATCATTTCGAACGTTACTGTTCCCTACGTATTCGTCTAATCTAGAAATAATTTGGTATTGAAATTACATACTGACACACTGTTTTTTTTTGTCTTGCTTAGTTATAATTTAGTCACAATTTATTTATAATATATGCATACATGCAGTTTGTATTGTGAATTTCGCCAACTTTTAAAAATAATGAAATAGTTTATACCGTAAATAGTTTTTGCGAACTGGGAACTTTATTTGGGGATAGATTTATTATACTACCTAGTAGAATACCTATATTAATGGAAAGCAAGCTGTAATTGTAGAATAAAATCTTTTTGTTGGAATTGAAGCATGGATGTAGATAAAAACAATTGGCTGGTGTTGGTGAAAATAATCATGAAAATTTGATCAGAAGCGCATTTGAGAATTGAGAAAGACAGAGAGAGAGAGAGAGAGAGAGAGAGAGAGAGGCATGTACATAGGTACGGATCTATGCAGGTATGTGTGTGTGGGTGTGTGTGTGTGTGTCTGTTGGTTGGGAAAGTGAGATCCAAACGCCTCAAACAGAATGAGTGGACCCGGGTAATTCAATTGTGCTCCTGCTCTTATCGTTAGTTTCAGTTGCAAAGTGCGGCCCGATAACCTCGTTAAATATACTCAGACTCCCGTACTTGAAACACTCCATCCATCCAGTCACCTCCAGCAAAAGTCAATGCAGTCAACGGGACTTGATGATCGTTGTACAAAGTACACTGCATTGGCTATACTCTATTTCTTCCCACTCTTTTTTTTAGCCATACGGGTTTTTGTTGGATACATCCATTACTGAGACTTGATCTTGATGGTTTCTGTCCTTTAGGTCATACAAATGCTCGGATGGAGTGGCGTAAAGGGAAGAAGAAAGGACTAGCGTACAGTAGTGGAGTGACTATACACTTGTGTGTGTGTGTGTATTTGTTTGAGAGCTTGAGCAGACAGCCCGCACCCAAAGCGCTAGAGCTGAGAGTAAATTCTATTATTAGTCTTTTATGGAGACCTCTCCTTCCTCGTCTCTCTCCTTGGCTTGGCTTGGTGACAAGGCAAAGTTGCTTTTTGGTTCCCAGTGTATATCCGTGATGCCTGGAAAGACAGATATACATAGATACTACCGACAACTACTACTAACACTTACAAACTCAATCTAATCAAATTGCTAGAAAATTGTCGCACTTTGCTGACACTTCACTTTGTTCAATGGATTACACGACATGACCGGACCACTTTTCCGCTCCCTTCACAGGTACCGCGACGCTTTATATACGTATAGGTACCTATATTTAGGGGAAGCATGGATACTTACGTGCAGTGAAGTGACGCCATTGATATGCCTAATAAACCTCCTCACTGTGTCTCTAACCCGGAGAATATGGATCATTTCAAATACATCCGAGCGGTAATGTAATCATCAGAAGCTGTTCACTCATCTTTCAAAATCCTTTCATCTACAACAAATTGGTATCACTAGTTTATTACATGCCGGTTTTCCTCTATGTGCTCATCTACGTTGAAACGGTCTGCCCAGTAAGGTAGGGGTAGTTTCATACTGTGCAAAATGTTATTTTTAGAATCTTTCTAAAGCAAATAACTGCTAAGCACCACCTATACATACCTACCTACGTAATTTTTGCAATCCTATCTTAGTCTACCATCTGCATAATATATGCCACAATTAACTAATGAAATATGTAGCGTGCTGCATTGAATTACTCTGGATTCAATAGAACACAAAAGTAGATGCATCAAATAGCTAAAAACTGTATAGGATTCAACTGTAAGGGGAATCCTGCAAACTGCGTTGAAGATTTAGAGCTGAGAGTCGGGATCGGAATGGGGAAGATGAGGATGGGATTACACCACGTAAAATGAAATCAAAGGAAAGAGAAAAAAGAAACAAAAACGGGCTGGGGTTGGTTGAGCTTGGGCTGGATATGTGGCCGGTGTGGTTACTCAGTTACTGGTGGTGGTTACTCTTTTATAGTTGACTGAAGAGAGATGTTTTATAGTTTAGTGGAGGAGATGGTGGTGGGGATGAAGTAGTAGCGGTTGGTACATCTGTACACACATAGTAGTATGTAGTTGGTCGGCAAACATCAATCGCACTGACTTTCGAAGGTGATGACAATGACTTTGTCTGTCTGTCTGCTGGTAATTTATACTTGTCTCGTTCTCAAGACACGAACCACCCCTTATAGACAACTCTTACCCTTCGCTTTATTCCTTGATTCCCTCCAACTATTTCATATTTACAGAGGGAAATACCTCGGTGTCTCTCTGTTCCTCTCCAATCTCTATAGATATCCTCATTTTTCTCATTATTACAATTAGGATGAAATCCCTCATTGAAAAATTCCTCGGCTCACGTCAAAACTCACCTCAAAACTGACGTAGGTAGCTACATTCAACATTTATGTAAAGCTTTGAGAGTTTTGAATATTTTTCCCACTTTCAAGTTGCGGTTTATCTGTATTCTGTACTACTCTGTACTATGTACAGAATGGGACGTGGGATGATTCAATGTGTGTAGGCGTACTGGCTGACGTTTTTCATTTTTTTTTTCATAGTGGATTGGATTGGACACTAACTGTGCTCGTCGCTCAAGCCAATAACAGAGAAGGAGAGACAAGATCGTATAATATCTTGAGAAAATACAATACTATTAAATGAGATCTACACAGTACGTGTAGATCTCAGTACACGACCAAATAAAAAGGCTGCCAATCTCCCCCTCTTCTCTCGTATTCGGTGTAATTGACACTGGCGCTTTTCCTTTCTCAATTATTATGTAACTGATTGAATAAATTAATTTAATAACCTCAGACACAAGCTTTTACTGTACTTGTGAAATGCAGTCACTTACCGGTGTATGTAAATGTATGAAATGCCTACGAGATCGATACTATTAGCATGTATGGTTGGGGTTTTAATGATATCCATCAAACGCTCTCCAAAGTAACTACTACCTACCTACAAAATATGCTTAGTCATGGGCGGACGAATGTCATCTGACATTTATTATTATTACTTAATTACAAGATACTGAAACATAGACAGTCGGAATTCATGCACTCAGACAGCCCAGCCAACAGCTATTTAAATGCTCACACAATCTGTGAGTCCCTGAGTAGTTATTGTAGGAATTTCAAACATTTATTGTACCACGTCTCTTAATCTGATTATATGAGTACATAGTGTACTACAGCATGGAATGGAGTGGTTAGGTATTTCACCAGGCAGAAAAAAAAAGTTCCTACTATTAGTAATACGAACCAAAGCAACGGTTGGTAGTACGTTTAATCCAATTTACAGATATTTTACGAAGCCAACCAGACCAACAGCAATGCTTTCTTCTATACATGCCAACTGAATAGAAGTTGGTAGTTTTGTACGAACGAATAATTGCATTACTAACTTCAAATCCACGTATGTATGAACTGCTAATATTACAGACTCATGTGTGTAATTGCATAGCATTACAGAAACAAAAAGATTGTGTTACTTATGACAAGAAAAGTGCGCAAAATGTTTTAATCTTCCCAATCCGAATTCACCAAAAAATGGTGGTATGGTGCTGATGAAGATAAACGTAAATTGAAACTTACATACCTATATGAAGGGTGTGTACGTACATAGCTACCAAAATACAAATGAATGACATCATACGGGTGGTGAATAAAAATCGTCTTGGAGATTGCACACATGGACAAAAACGTTTTGAAAATACGGGATAATGACTCAAGATTTCAACATCAAGTTTTGATAATGTTTAGACGCTTTGTGGTGATAACAGAATACAATGTGCGTGTACACAATGGAAATGCTGTGATAATGATAAAAGCAATAATAATTACAAAATACGACGATAAGAACGAGTAGACAGTAGACGGGCTAGATGCATAGTTACGTAGCTTTTGCTGTGGTGAGGGAGTGAAAGACTCATAATGTATCAGTATATGTACGTATTACCTACATAGGTATACTACCTCCTTATATTTTTACTCGGTAGGCTGTACATAATCTTGTATAGTCTAGAGCAGGAGATAATTTAGACAGAGTATGAAATAAATGAGAGGCTCTCGGAGAGTGGAGTAGTTTTAAAAGGCTTCACGCCAGAAACAATTATGACTGGTCTCCTTCGTCGTCTTCTTCTTCTTCCTTTCCTTCTGCTTCTTGTGGTTCTTGTGGAAATTTAAGTGAAAAGTGTCTGGTGTGGTGGTGGGTGTCTGGCTGGCTGAAAAGGAACTTGCTTCCTTAAATAAAAGCAAAATAATTATTGTGTGATTTGATCTGTATATACAGGGAGTAAATATATATGGAGTGAGGTTGTTGTTTTGTCTTTTTGGCTCCTGTTGCCGATCTGAGGCGAGAGGGAGTCGAATGGATTCAATGCAGAGCTCCGCCGTTCTTTAACTCAAAGTACATTAACTTTGTTCACAATCTGCCTGTGGATGTGGATCCTCGATTATCTTGAGTGGTTGATAATTGCAGTTAAATATTTTAATGCGTTTCACTCAAGTTGGCTTCCTCGTGAGGGTGAACACTATGATTATTGTCAGAGGAGAGGAGATAAGGGTGTGCATAGCTGCCAGTATAGTATTTACGTATGTATACAGTACAAAGAATAATGCCTGGCGTATGACGTTGGAAGCTACTATGCTAAGCTACAGCTATAATAGAATAAGAAAATTAAAAAAAATAGACGTTGGTCCTGTCCTACCTATCGCATCCCTATCCGTATCTGGCGGTCTCATCTTTTGATGGGGGAATATTGCATCGTCTCCAGTTCACTCTCCTTAGTGCTTCCCCTGCAACTGCTGCTGCTGCTGGTCTGCATTGTAGAATGTATCAAATCAAACCTGAATCACAATCATTATTTGTCATTATTTACCTCAACAAAGGCGCACGGACTTTGACTCGGGCTTCATCAAATCTCTTACAGACAGAGAGAGAGAGAGACACAGTGCATTGCAGACATGTATACGAAGAAAGTATTATTAACTTCCTTCTTTAGTTCTTTTTCTCAACATGGCTCCTCACTCCGTCTCCATGTCTCTCTCTCTCTCTCTCTCTCTCTCGATGCCTGTGTGCTTTCCTGCGCTATGGGTGTGTTTACTCTATCCTCGGAGATCTTTATCAGAAAAATCCATCAATGTCTTCTCCCTCCCTCTCTTTCCGTGTCTTTCATATATATTTCTCTGTTTCTCCTGTGTACATTTGTACACTCGAATCACAACATGAGATTAAATAAAAAAAAATAGAAAAAAAAATAAATTGCTAAAACACCAAATAAAACCCCATTCTGATCCTAAGTGCATAGCATTGCGTTGAAACAAATACCTAAGCAAACAATGCTAATGTATGTACGTACCTACATGTATATTACACTAACGGTAATCGTAATCGCAGTCACTTTAAAAGGCACAATGCTGATTTCAAATGCCGATGGGTTTCTTCCCCCCAAATTACATTTTATACACGATGATAAATTGATTGTGCGTACCTGCTTTTTGGGAATTATTGTTTATTTGAATTAGAAATGTTATCTCGCAAAAATATTCTTCAAGTCATTCTCAGTCAAGACTATGCATGTATATTTACGTGTCACTGTTGAGGTACCTAGTTGCAATAATTACGATAGCACATGAGAAAAATAAAAGGAATGTAACGTGACGATGGCAAAAATCTAAATGGACTCTTCACAGAGCATAGGGAGATTACATGTGAGCAATTTTCTTGTATGGTTTGCTGATATTTTCTCCCTGATTTGTGTATTGCAAGAATCGCAGTTGGTAGTGATTTTTGATGCATCATGAAAAGCATTATGATTACAGATAGAATTGTATGAGATAGCCAAGAGGGATGTATCAGATCAACGCAATGCAGTGCTTGCAACGGCTTATACTTTATACAGTCAGAATTTTTGTTTCTCAACATGTTTTCAAAGCAGGCTAGAAACTTGAAAGGCAAATAAATTACAGGTGTTTTGTACATATCGCCTTGGCTTGGTAAATGTCAGCCACTTTGTTAACGTGGTCGTTGGCCATTAGGAGCACAATTGAAATAAAATATTAAAAACAAGAGTCATAAACGATTGTCGATTTCCAAAGATAAACAGTCATTTCATCATTTACAATTAGTTGTATTCAAGCAGACAAGAATTCCATCAAGAAGTACGCCTTTATTGTACGTTTTTTTAAAATTACAAGTTCAAGCTTTTTTTTAAGGGAATACCTGTATATCGTCTGTGTAAATGCAATTTGTCCCAAGTCCAGCCTCAGCTTAACTGCAATATGTCCTAAGTCCACATAATGATATTTTCCATTTTTGAAAAAGCGTTATTTACTAGTTTTGACCGTTTTGAAAAA
>JAQFZC010002062.1:0-25177 GCA_034695205.1 Dicyrtoma fusca | reverse complement strand
GTAAATAACACTTTTTCAAAAAGGTCAAAACTAGTAAATAACTCTTTTTCAAAAAGATCAAAACTAGTAAATTACACTTTTTCAAAACGGTCAAAACTCGTAAATAACACTTTTTCAAAAAGGTCAAAACTAGTAAACAACACTTTTTCAAAACGGTCAAAAATAGTAAACAACACTTTTTCAAAAAGGTCAAAACTCGTAAATAACACTTTTTCAAAACGGTCAAAACTAGTAAATAACACTTTTTCAAAACAGTCAAAACTAGTAAGTAACACTTTTTCAAAAAGGTCAAAACTAGTAAATAACTCTTTTTCAAAAAGATCAAAACTAGTAAATTACACTTTTTCAAAACGGTCAAAACTCGTAAATAACACTTTTAAAAGGTCAAAAATATGTTTAAAAAAAAAGTTATTGCCTCTATTATAAAATTTACTGATTATCAATTATAGGGAAAATGCGCTTTCTCATACATCTTTTCTTACAGCCACATCGATCTAGGCAAAAAAACAAATGTAAAAACTGCACTTTTTTCATCTTAAAAAGCATAGTGAGCGCATATGAAAACTATTTGAGCCTTGCCTTGCCTTGGTGACTAATCAGAGACTCACTGCGCAGGTATTTATCCATAACCACACGCTACAGCTACATATAGATTCTCCTCATTGTCAGTACAACGCAACGACAGGTAGATTAGTTTTTGTGTTTAGTGATACGCACTGTACACTACTTAGGAAGGCAAGTTAGTATAGGTAAGTACAGTTTCTTCTATTTCTACAGTGAAATTATACAATCCATTATTTGACGTTTACTTTTTTTATCGGATGTTAGTAAAACATATGTATTAAGCATTTAGATGTGCCTCATAATAATACAGTGAACTGTGATACTGCCTTGTAATGGTTGTAGTTGTAATACAGATACAGATAAACGGACTTGACGATGAGCACTGCATTGGGCCAATGAGTCGAAGTCGAAACGAAGAGTCAGAATCAGAATGCATTGGTAAAAAGGTTCGAATGAAGAAAGTCTCAACTCAGAACTGTCAGACAGACGCTGTCGAAATCAATCCTTAACTGATATGATCTTCGTCAAGTTCTCATCATCAACTCAGCCTCTTTATGACGACAGCGTCATGCTAAATCCATTTTCTATGTACGTATGTATATACACAAGCATCTATACATACACTCAACGGCTAAAACGTGGGTAACAATTCCCTTGCCCTCACACCCTCTTACACTGTATACATAAATATAATCTAGAAATACAAATACAGCCATGAACTTTGCAAAAAATCCCTTGTAATACGTGGACTAGTCTACCTAATCGTATAGCATATCGTCTGTGTAAATGCAATTTGTCCCAAGTCCAGTCTCAGCTTAATTCCAAAATGTCCCAAGTCCTTATAATGGAAAATATCATTATGTGCCAAAACTAGTAAATGACACTTTTTCAAAACGGTCAAAACTAGTAAATAACACTTTTTCAAAAAGATCAAAACTAGTAAATAACGCTTTTTCAAAAATGGAAAATATCAGTGTGTGGACTTGGGACATATTGCAACTAAGCATATACTGGACTTGGGACAAATTGCATTGACACAGACGATATACAGAGACCACATTTGTACTATTATAATAAGCCATATTAGCTCCCTAAAATGGGATTATATGAAAAATAAATGAATAAGTACCTCAATAAAAACAATAGTAATTAAAATAATTATTACAGGCTGAAGCTGGGACAGATTTCGTATCAAAAGCTTTATAAAAGTAAGTACATACCTAGGTAGGTACTTTCACGTATACCTATGTATAGATATGCCTACTACAGTGGTAAAGGCAAGCTCAAATGCAACAAATCCAACGACACAAAACAATCAAAACTACAAAAAACTATTAAAAAGCAATCGGAATCGGACTGAAACAACTCTGTGAGAGTGATACACTTTCACTTTGTGGTGGTCGTCATGTCTCACGTCTGCTCCCACGTCTATCCTTCATCCAAGTCAAAAACTCTTATCTAAAATTATTTACTAATCCAGTTCCATAGGTAAGTAATCGTCTCCGTCTACGTCTACAGTTCCCAGGACGCCGCTGCGCTGTTAGAAGGAAGCGATGAATGTAAAATTCAAAAATCAACTTGCCATGCATAGTGTAATTAATGCTGCCTAATCGTGTACGAATGGAGACAAACGATTTATCCTTTAAGTTTTTTTGGTAAACATGTCCTACATTTTATTCACACAGAAAGAAGCTACACATTTATAAGATATTCTTGTACCTCCGCCTATAAGTACAGATTGACTGGTTCCCTGGCTTACAGTGCAGTAGTGTTGGTAGGTAGGTAATAGTTTAAGTAGTCAACAAAATCAAAGTCAACAATAAAAGAACATTAGCATATTATCATTCACACTAAGATGAGTTAGGCACTAACAAACATAAAGTAAAAAATATAAGTTGCTTAACCTTTTCGAAACGGCAATATACCTACTTAGTTTTGAATGTTTTTGAAAAAGTGTTATTTACGAGATTTGACCGTTTTGAAAAAGTGTGATTTACTAGTTTTGACCGTTTTGAAAAACTGTTTATTTCTAGTTTTGACCGTTTTAAAAAAGTGTTATTTACTAGTTTTGACCGTTTTGAAAAAGTGTTATTTACTAGTTTTGACCGTTTTGAAAAAGTTAATTTATAGAATTAAGCCCTTTTGTAAAGCATTCGTTCTATAGTTCCCCAGTTGCAAATAGGTTAAGCATGAGTGTCTGCCAGTCTGCGACGCTGGGTCCTCTCCGATTCAATGAATCAAACTTGATGCCAGATTATTCAAGTGTAATAGGGGAGTACTATGCACACTACCTACGCACACACGAAGCTATTTGTACCTGTAAAAATGAAAGATCGTCTGGAATGGGACACGAGGAAAATTATTAAACAGAACAAGTGCATCTCAAGTTCCTACCTGCCTCCTGCATACCCCTGGAATCAAGTTAAACCTACAGTAGTAGTAAGTAGTAGGGATAGTAACTTTAATAGTGATCCTTATAAGCGTTCGCGTTCGTACATTAATGAATTAATAACACAGAAGGGTAAGAAGCACATCATCGGTCTTAAGAGGCCCACTAGTTGGCTGCATACTACTTAAGAAGGTGTTGTAAATGTTTTAATGGGGAGTCAGTGGTGAATGTTGAATGATGGCTCGTCCAGTAGTTGAAACACGTCATGCTTTCATTCATGATATCATGATCAAAGGTAAATGGAAATAAAACGCAGGCTCACTATCATTCAAAGCACAATCGCTACCATTGAATAGAGGCTCCACACAAAGCAAAGGTAGGGTTACATTTGGGACTTTTCAATTATTACGAGAAGGGGAGGCTTTTGTACTATCTGCACTTTTCGAAGAAAGCAATTTTTATTACACTGCACTGATACTTACTACAGTAGCACGGGTACCCTTTTTCTTTTGGCCCATAATACTATTAAGGTATTTTCTTTCCTTAACAAACTTTACTCAAACTCTACAGTGCAGTGTTACAAAGTGTTAATGCGTAATGTTTGCTAACAATTCTGCTAAATTGAAAAGGAAAGTACACAGAATAAAGCAGCCTTGCACCTTTTCTGAACGCATCTACCTTGAAATAATGTTTTGTCTGTCTTTACTCTACTCGCCACTGGAAAATTAAGGAAAGAGTGCTTTACAGAAGTGCTTTTTCTAGAAATTGACTTTTTCAAAATGGCAAAACTAATAATCCATATTTTTAAAACCATTCAAAACCAGGAACTAACACTTTCAAAAGGGTCAAAATTAGAAATTAACCTTTTCAAAAAGATGTAAAACAAGAAATTAACCTTTTCAAAAAGATGTACAACAAGAAATTAACACTTCAAAAAAGGTCAAAACAAGAAATTAACACTTTCGTCAAGGGTCAAACAAGAAACTGACATTTTCAAAACGATGTAAAGCACTAAAATTAACACTTTCAAGAGGATGTAAAACTAAATATAGTACTGTTTCGAAAAGGTTAAAACTCAATCCTCACTTGGGGCATTTGGGACTTAAAAAGACATAAGATAGATTGGCCAGTTTGCCTCTTCAGTAACGATGTGTATATAAGTATACGAAGATATTGCCTATGCCAGTAACTGTATTTCAGCTTTCGATTGCATCATATCACCTAAAAGAGGAAAGTAAACTTGAGGTGAGCAATCAGACAGAAAGGATCGAAAAGGAGTGACACGTTCATCATCAACTTTTAATGCAGTAAGCGATGATAAATAGTTTTCTCACTTACACTTTTACGCTCGCATAATATCACAGTAAAAAACATAATTACGAGCAGCTACACACAAACTTGTAGACCAACACTTATTCACAATTGTGAAAATGACAAGCAGGTCTTTTGTTAAAGCAAAGAACGCTCTACCAAAGTGTAGTTGAAAAAGCGTACTCATACATTGCGAATACATAATACATGATGAGCACATTAGAAATGCTTCTGTTGCATAGAAATTGTGTTTCTGATGCGTTTCCGAGTCCCTGGGGCTGTTTTTTTTATGCGTTTTGGTAGAGTGTGCCTACCGCTCAAGGGAATATCGAGAAGATGAATGCATTTTTCATATTTTTTGCACTTCTTTTAACCAACTTCGCATGCCCATAACTTACTTTTGAATTCACCTCTGACCTAACGCCTGACACACACTTACATTTATAATAAGAATCTGTCATCAAATCTGGAGGTTTGAATTCTAAAAGTGTTTAATTAATACTAGTAATTATACTGATTCATTGTTACAAATATTATGCTTTGGTACAAATTTTTTAAAAATTGTTTTGTATTAATGAGCTTTGAGCAAAAAATATGAAAAAAGGGATAATTACAGCTCAAACAAGAAAAATACACTTGTTTGCTAAGCGATATGCTTTCAGCCAATTTGGTGTGGTTTTTAAGCATTGTACTTTAATACTAGCTAAAGACGTCGCAACGGAAAAGTACTCTTCAGTACTTGATGGAATTTGACTAGGATTTTGACAAACACTCAAACCTAGTCTAGCCAAGTTTGGCATATTAGCTTCGGCAAATAGTCTAGTCTAGTCAGAATTCATTGTTTCGACTCTAGGCTAGTCTAGCGTCTACTCAAATCGGCCAAAGAAGCTATCTCTACATCACAGGTCTCAATCCCAGGATATCGTTAGAATACCGGCTACCTTTTGAAACCGGCTAATGTGGCTAACTTTTGGAATTTTTACGGTAGGTATGTACAGGAAAGAAAATTGTCTGTTTAAAAAAAGTAGCCCACAGTTGTTAGCATACAATACCATATATGCCGACCATTTACAATTTAACGATTTAATACCAACATCATCTTTTCCAGCCACACCACAACCCCACAGATACATACTCCAATCTCTACAAAACCTGGAACAATAAAGAGCTCTCTTGTGTCTTGTGAGCGTGGGCAGAAAAATAAAATGAAAAGAAAAAAAAAGAAGTGAACTGAATCTGTACTGTTGACTTGTGTCACAGTGATGGTGATACAGAGCCAAGCATTACATTATCCCACTTTACAAAATAAACAACCTAGGGAGCTTGCAATAATGACATCATATCCCTAATTTAACTCCTTTGACCACTAAAATCCCATTCGCTTAGCTTTACTTAATTTAACTGAAGGGCTGTTCAAATAGAACAAAACGTTTTGGAGTTTTTTTGTAATACGATTGCGCCCTTTGCTCGCAGAAATTGGCCGTAACCAAAAGATTATTACTAAAAGAGTGTTACGTATTATTTGAATGGCCCCCCTTACTTTGAGACTAGCGACCGGCGATGGAGAGACTGGCTCTGTTTCAACGGTCCTTAGATGCCCATGTGGACGTGTAAGTGACTGGGGATGGAGTGTGGAGATACAAGTAGGGCTTCTGAGGCTTCTGATGCTCGGAGACTTGTGACAAGTAATTTTTCGGCTGTCTCCGTCGTCACAGTGTCCACTCAAGTGAAGGTAATCTGATTTTATCGGAATACCCAGTCCACTTACATCTGTCGCCATTATCATTCTCTCAATATCTTGCCACATCTGAAATCATAGAACAAGTTCAGTCTCACATTAGTCACGAGTTACAGAGCTCTTTTTTATATTGCAATGAAACAACTGAACTCTCCCACAAAATCTTTAGATATGTACATCTCCTACCACTCCTATCTTTTAGAATAGAATATAAGAAACCATAATACCGCCTGTTTCTGTTATTTTAATAGCGTTAATTTGTATAGCAAATATTAACTATTGTTAAAAAAGCCACACTTAGAACAACACACAACATTTAAAAAAAATTTCGCCAACTTTAAAACTCCTGCTCCCATTGTACATATGTTTAGTTACAAATAAAATCGATAGTACCTACATTCCATTTACTATCAAAACCAAAACCATTAATAGATAGATGGCTACCATAAAAAAATTGAAACTCAAAAAATTATTCTTTTTGGCTTTGGCCACGTCAGATTACACGCACAGTTATATTTCGATTTTGCTCATGCTGTCTGTCATGATTACCAAGGAATTAAGGGAGCCTTCCACTAACACCACTTCCAGAAGAACACTAACAGACCATTCAGATCAACTGACGGATGTGTTTACAGATCTATGGACGTATGTACAATCAACAACCAAACAACAATGCAATGAGCGTAGGTACATAATAATACAAAAAGTAGTGAATCTGAGCAACGATTTAATTTGATAAAGAATCCAAACCGGCAGTGAAGTTTTCCATAATTACACGCCACTTCCATGTTTTCGCATCCTATGTACGTACGTCTTCGAACAATCTTTACTTGTTCTATGAAGATAGACAAAACTCTCAATACGTATGCAATTTACGTATAAAATGCTGATAAAATTGAAAAGATTACAGTCAATGTCATTGCTTGTAGTAAAGGAAGGAACGTTCTAAGTTGAAGCAAAACTTTAAATTGTACTTTAAGAACTTAGCCGAGACATTGCTTCGACGATCTTGATCTTGATCTTGATTAAAACATGCGTATATCTTTGTATTCTCATCTATAGTAATATTATTATCCCAGAAGCAGCCGTAGTGGCTTAATCATTGTTGTTCATACAATAACGTAGGTAAACTCAAAATGAAGCAAATATCAATTTGAAAATACAAGAATCACAAGCATAGTACCTATCACCTTGCCATGACCACTACAATCTAACACCAGAACGACAATCGACAATGTCAAGAATTTTAATTCATGGGCATGGACACGTCCTTACAAAAAACCCTACAATTGTAAGACCACAAGTTCAAACACAAGGTTTTGAATGCCACCTTTATCTTAATCTTGTAGAATGATAATTAAGTTCTTCCTTTATCAAAGAGTAGCGGCAGCGTAGCTCTAAAGCTAAAGCGTTTCCCGTTTCTCTTTTTCAGTTTCACATTTTTACTCTACTTTTTCGTAGAGATGTGCAAAAAGTTCACCAAAATTGTACAAACTAGTTAATCACCGGGTCGATTAGGCATCTCCAGTAAGATGAATATTTGCTCTAACCTATTCCCAACTGAGAAACCGTGAAAAGAATGCTTTACAAAAGTGCTTTTTCTACAAATTTAACTTTTTCAAAACGGTCAAAATTAGAAATGACATTTTCAAAAGCATTCAAAACCGGTAGGTAAGACTTTCAAAAATGGCCGAAACAAGAAATTAACACTTTTAAAAAAGGCCGAAACAAGAAATTAACACTTTTAAAAAGATCAAAATAATAAACTAACACTTTTAAAAAGGTCAAAACAATAAACTAACACTTTTAAAAAGGTCAAAACAATAAACTAACACTTTTAAAAAGGTCAAAACAATAAACTAACACTTTCAAAAAGGTCCAAACAAAAAATTACACTTTCAGAAATATGTAAAACTAGATATAGTACCGTTTGGAAAACGTTAACGTGATTATTGGTTCAAGACCTTGATTTTTAAGTAACTCTGCACGAAACCTAATCTTTATTGGGAACGTTTAGCCCAGTGAGTCGTGAGTTTTATACGAAGTTATTTAACCCTTGGATAATAATTGAAGCTATTGTAACTTAGGATTGTTTACTGGAAGTCTGTTCTAAAGATACGCTCTATGAAATCAAGCAATTTAAATTAATTAAAGAAATTAATGCGTTCAAATTTTTGTAATAAAGTTAATAGGAGCTGGAATAGGAATTGGAGTAACAATATTTGTTTATTGGACAGAGTACAGGTACGTGGGTCTGCACATTACTTTACAGGTAATTCATTTATGCGCTCACTAGACCTAATATAAAGTGCCCAATACATATTGTACTATGAATGGGTATACATCTGAGTGGAAACAATGTAGACAGACGTAGACAACTTCCTTCAGGTCTGCTGTGAAGCGTTCCTTATTATTATTGCATCTCTTCCGCTCGTCCCTCATTTCATTCTATGCATGACAGAACATCTATTTTCCTTTTTCCTCTTAACATTACACTAGTAAGTAGTACATACGTATATTCTATTACAAACACTAATACACACATACATGCATAGCTAGTACACACCACTATATTACAAATAGGTATACAGTAATGTAGTTATAATGCGTGGATATCTTTATTGTCCGATTTGGGTTTCCACTACGGGCCTACCAATACTATATTAGAAGATTTTAAGTTGGGTATAGCACTGACACTGACATCCTCGTTTTTTTTAAACTGTAATACGCACACTCAAGTCCAAACCAGCAAGAAAACAAACAAACAAATCACAGGTGTAATTATTATGATATGCCATATAGTCCATAGGGTGAAGGCTTGTAAGTGTGGTTGGATTTTTACAATGAACCACAGTTACAAGCACTCACCCTAGTTCACCATCGCATCGCTGCCATCTCATCATAATCTCTCACTATTGCCATTAAATCCTGCCCTCCTACATACTTCGGTCTAATTCCTTTTATTTATTCCATCTCTTCGAATTCAACGTTAAAAACAGCCAAGAAACAACAGCCTGTATATATAAGTATATAAGTCAACATTTAACACGGGGACAAACTAAAAAAACAATTCACAAACTTAACGGCTGGACGTTTTTTAGAATTGATAAATGTATGTACCTGGGAAGACGTATGTATGTAAGAGCCACTTTGCCTCGAAGTCTAGCTAAAACTAAAGCAAAAGCTAGAAGTGGCTTAATTGGCTAAAAGTGGCTTTACTTAAATGAAGAAACCTAGGTATCTTGTGCATGTAAATCGACTAAAAAGTAAAAAAAACTTTTGGTTTTACACATTTTTTCGGGGCAATTGAAATAATCCGTATCTATCCAAGGAATTACAAATGAGAGTAATAAGTTATTACAATATTAACCTATTCGCAACTGGGAAACCATGGAAAGAGTGCTTTATAAAAGTGTTTTGTTCACAAATTTAGGTTTTCAAAAAAGCCAAAAACTAGAAATTAATCTTTTCAAAAAAGGTCAAAACTACAAATTAATTGTTTCAAAAAAGCCAAAAACTAGAAATTAGAGTTTTTAAAAAGGTCAAAACTACAAATTAACTGTTTAAAAAAGGCCAAAAACTAGAAATTAGAGTTTTTAAAAAGGTCAAAACTACAAATTAACTGTTTCAAAAAGGCCAAAAACTAGAAATTAGCGTTTTAAAAAAGGTCATAACTAGAAATTAACACTTTTAAAAGGATCAAAAACGGGAAAAAACACTTTCAAAAAGGGTTAAAACGAGAAATTAACAATTTCAAAAAATTCACCGTTTTGAAAAGGTTAAAACTGAACGTAAATGCTCAACTAATTTCAAGTCTTCACTCACTTCTGATAACACACGCACACATGTGCCTTACAAACTTCAGGCAAAGCATTCATCTGACATGGGCTAATAATCTGTTAGAGCATCTGTGCCTTAGTTCCATTTCAAGTAGTAATTTTTCATATGAGAGTGTCCGAAGAAGGCACATCGCACGTTACCTTTCAATACAACAACTTGAACTACAGATAACCTTCCGTTTTTATTCAAATTATCAGATTCGTGAGAAGTGAGAAGATACATGAGGCACATAAGCAGACGCAGGGCGCACAAAAACTACAAAAAAAAAACTACAACGCCACAATTATAATTCTATTCACAAGTACCTTACATAAGTATTGGTATACATAAAGTAAACAAAAATACTCACTGAGAGTAGTGAGTCACAGAGGTCTTTAAGGTACCTTCACACATATTTTATGGGAGAAAGTCGAGAAAGACTCATTCAACATATTACAGATGCCTAAGGTACTTCTTATGTAGGTATGCGTGTAATATAGTATCGTGGTATAGGTATAGTCTATACTCAAGAACAACAATGAGTTGACATGAACATGGAATGGGAGCGCCTCCCATCAAATCAATCACTCCAACTAATCACTAATAATCAGACTAAGGTTTATTTGCATTGTTAGTCTTTAATTTACAGCCGTATTTGGCGTTAAAACTAATTTCCCAATGTTAAACACCCACGCTCCTTCTTTCCCTTTGACTTTTTGCTCTCGCTCGGACTCTCCTCTCATGGCTGTAGGAAAATAGAATACAATCACAGGCCTCCACAGTACCTATCTCTCCTACCTCTTCTATCTCCTTACAAATGTATTATAATGTACCTGGTTAGCACAGACCGATTCTACCTGTGCAGGACTAAGGCTGTATAGCTTACACGTACATACATACTCGTAGCATTGACGCCTATAAAAAAATCGATTATTTCAAAGAACAATATATTTGTAATATACGGCTCAGTGGGTACATTCAATTCGCAGTCGGTTGAGGAGCTAATTTTGTTGGATGTTTTTGTTACATCTATTTAGCCTATTCCCAGCTGTGAAACCATGGAAAGAATGTCTTAGAAAAGTGCCCTTTTCTACAAATTGACTTTTTCAAAACGATCAAAACTAGAAATAACATTTTCAAAAGGGTCAAAGCAAGAAATTGACCCTTTCAAGAAGGTCAAAACAAGAAACGACCATTTTCAAAAAGATGCACAACCAAAAATTAACACTTTCAAAAAGATGCAAAACCAAAAATTAACACTTTTAAAAAGATGTGAAACTAGAAATAGTACCGTTTCGAAAAGGTTAGAAAAGTTAAACTAGACATTTAATAAAATAATTTCAAGCTAGTTCGTTTTAAGCATTTAAATGTTTTTTAAATATTTAGTTCAATATACGTTTTTTTATTACTTTGACAGAGAATAATATAACATCCAGTCGCAATGTACCTAAACGAGTAGCGAGAGGCACTGCTTCTATTTATTAGTAAGCAACGTATCGTTCGCTCACTGACTCTGACTGACACTAGGACCCTGTGACATTGCACTATTTCTTTCCGAAATTACACTGCGCATTGTGATTCTAGATCTTGTACCATTGTGACTATTGTGATTGGAAGGCAAGAGCAAACTAATGCAGCCAAAGTAGGAAGGTACCACCAAATCTATGTATTTATGTAGTGTGGGCATGAAAATTAAAATTGAATGACTCTCGTTACGACTCAAGAATGACTGATGACTTGAGAATACTACACATTACCCTAACCTTAACCCAATCTAATGGATCATGTCATAACAACAGACAACAGAAACATTAAGTATGGCATGGTCAGAGTGACTGGGACTTGGAAGATACCCACCGCGTGTACAAAATCATCTTTTTTGAAAAGGCAAGAAAGGTTAAAGATGAATCTACGTAAGTAACCAAGGTACCTACACGCATACGTTCCTCCAATCTATGTACATGGAGAACTGACGTGAAAATTGTTAACTGTTCAAAGTAAAAAACGATACGAAGTAAAAGTTACTCTATTTTTTGCCCTTATAAGGCCCTTTTGGTCGGCATACTTGGCTTTGGCTTCAGTAAACCTGCCAAAACTCCTCAACTTACAGTGTAGACCAAAAATCTTATTTTACACACAAATGAACTCGTAATTGTAATACCCTGCACATACCGATAACTATACACTATACACCCAGGCTTTGAAAATTACAATTATTTCTAATCATAGTCAATCTTTAATTAGTAAAAACTGTGAAAATGCGGTACTCTAGAGACCTACATAATAATAATGTTTCCATTATAAAAGACGGTGCTTGAGTTTACATTTAAATTCCAATGTGCAATCTTTTTTTCCAAAATATGACGTGTCTACATTACGAATCAGTCATTTGGAAGGTTAATACAGATACAACCTTATACGCCAATCCAAAATTGCGTTTTTCTATTTCATGCGCTTTTAAACAAATTGTGTACCAGCTACACCACATTTGCCAATTTCAGTACAGCAACAGCTACACCACTAGGCAATCTACTTTTGACTAATATGGACAGGGAAATATGTAAGTAGTTCAAAGGACAAGAAGTAAATAAATCCAGGCGTCCAAATTCAAAAGGGACATAAATAAATCATCAATCATAATCATCCTCTGCTACATTTTACTTTACTGTGAAGGTTAAACTTAATTACACTACATAATCTATGGAAAATGGACCAAATGGACTCTGGCCAATTTGTAGTTAATTAGAAACTGGACGTACAACTTTAGTTCAGTTTGCAGTTACAGTAGCGATATAGCAGCTCGTTACATCGAGTCTCGACTGCATAAGTAAAACAATGTAAACGCACCAAGTTCGAGCAAGAGAGCTTCTAAAGTTATTTGCACTGAACGAACATTTATTTGTACGGAACTAACAAATGACGTCAGTAACTGAGGAGGCTGGGCATAACAAAAATCTAAGGATATTAAAATGTTTATAAGATTTTAGACGAAAGAATGAACAATTTCTAAAAAATTATATCAAAAATATTTATATTACACAACACTACTGCTCTTTAGTATTTCAAAGTCCATGAACCCGAAAAGCTTCACCATGGCTGAGGGTATACATAGCTACTCATTTCGTAGAAAAAACTTCCAGCACAGGTGGATACGTCATAGCAATAGCAATACTAAACCTCTGAGCATCGGCATTGGCTGTCTGTCTCTCTGGTTTGCTCTGTAAATATCCTGTCCCCTTTAAAAATGTTGAAATGCCATTAACTAGAAATCATTGTGATTATTACTACCTATGATTTTCTGTCGGGGTTTTTTGTCTTCCTTCACAGATTCCAGGAGATTTGCCCTCTCACCAGTCCAATATGGACTCACACTCAATACCAATTTCGTCCATTCAGTTTTAAATCTTTCCGGATGCAGACTATCCACATTTTCACGAAGGAAGTTCAAGACATTCAACTTCAACGTACATCCAAATCCTACTCGGTCGTCACCCTGGCGATGATTCACGACAAATATACAAACTGTCATCTGAAACGTTTTACTTTAATAACACACGCACTGACGGACTACATAGTGCTCCGTTTGTGTCTGTAAAAATGACGCTCTCTCACAATCTATAAATGAATAGAACGGATACTTAAGGGAATAGACGCACAACGAAAAGCAAAGAACGTATCTTTAAAAGGGTAAATAAATGTGTAAATGTGACCTAAGTGTTAAGAAACAAGAGAAATAGTTTAGTTAAGCTTTAAAAATTGTTGTTTTTTCGCAATCAAAAATCCTTGTTCAGGAATTTATCGCTTTTATGTAGGTAAATAACTTTCAGATTTAAAAAGTATGTCCTCCGGACGTTCTTAAACGCAAAGATCCAGTATAGAAAGAAAATGCATCTAGTATGTGCATTAATCATATCATTTCAAAATCCAGAGTTATGCCGTTCAAAGATTTAATTAAAGCATACTGTGAGTTAAGCCAGGAAGTTGAACGTTTCGTCTTTGCCATTCATTTCTGTGATACTAAAAATAGTACCTGTAACGAAACATACAGTTTTCAGTGTTCAACTTTGGTGTTGTTATTCAATTGGGTGGGTCTCGCACAAAGTTCATAAAACTGACAAAGACCCTGTCTCATTTGTAAAAGAATGAGAAAAACTTCTTTAAGAAAAAGCAGTTCCTGACCATGACGACCAAGTATGTATGAAGCAGAAAAGGACTAGCATAGCAAAATCGCACAACGCAGCATAGCGTAGGACAATGTAGAATACCAGACTAGCATGCGGATATTTCTAGCAGCCTTCCCCGATAAACTTAAGAGTTAAGACAAACTTAAAAAGGAACTAATGTAGATGGTAAATAACAAAGTTGTTTATGCCTTATAATTACGATCGAGTAAACATGCGTAAATTCAATTAACATCTTAAAAATCTCTTGTCTTATAGTTAAAGAGAACTTGTCAGTAACGCACATCCCCCATAGAGACAAACACAATTTGAAATAGACTGTATACACAATTAAATTATACATTAAGCCTAAAACCGAACCGTAAGAAACCTTAGTCGTAGACTTTTTGGAATGCAACCATGGGAAAAAGCTTGGCTGCGTGATGAACTTGCGTTTATTCGTGGCAACAATTTGAGGAGCCCTTAGAGTGACCCAGAAAGGTCTGTGAGTGAAATCTCCGAATGTTTAATCATAGGAAAAGACGAGTTTAGGTATAGATGTTTTTTTTATGCTTGAAGCCTACCTAGAATACGTAAGTATTATTATACAGATACCTCAAAGTATGTCACATTTTAAAAATAGAAAAAATCTCCAATAATTTATTTTTCTTGCAAACTTAGAAACTAAATCGCTTTAATTATGATCAAATAACAAAATGGAACCACCAAAAAGTGGTAGCTACACAGCTCACACGTCATTTATGAAGAACAATTAACTACTTGCACGAGCTTGCAGTGCACAGGAAAAGGTTACTTGATGAAGCCGAGAAAATAAATTCAATGTTGATGTTGGCGACGTTCCGTTGAAGTGTGGAATGATAATAAGTTGACCGACTCTAATAACAGATCAACGCCCACGCCTCCACTTATCGAACCGATGTATCATGGGTTAAGAGGCAAAATGATTTACATCCAAATATAACTAAATGCAAACAGATACTTATTCTACAACTAAAAATTTGCCTCTTAATCTACGCTACGTATGTAGTCGGTGGAATTTGCTTATTTGTAAGATGTCCAGCTAAGGCGATCTACAATCCTAACAACACAACGCTTCTGCCCACAAGCAGAAGCACTATGTGTACTACGATGAAATGATCTTCTACGCATCTCATCTAGAGAGGATTCTTGAGAAGCTAGAGCACGCACGTACCCCTTCCCTCACCCGTCTATCCCTTTAAACTTTCAAAGACCCCGTCTATCCCTTTAAACTTTCAAAGACACATCTTATGCGGGAGGACGAGAGGAAGGGCTACGCAGTTACTGTCTATACAAACTCTACAAAAACTATTATTTTAATACACCTACCTTTTACCAACCACATTACGTCGTGACTGACTGCAACATTTGCAGTCACCGTTATTTTAAAAATAAAATAACACTAGCTTTTAACGTCAGATTCACTTAGCGAATAATCGCTGGTTTCCAGGGATATACAACTTTGACTGTATGTACACTGTAAAAATTACTTTTCATAACTGCATCATTTTAGCCCAAAAGTGAGTCCATTTTTGATAGTTATAACTGCATCATAAACGCATCATTCCCATTATAACCGCATCATAAACACATTCCCTTTTGCTATAATGATTATAAAATATTCAAAACTTCTAACTACTTCAATCAAAGTAAAATACTTTTCACTTTTTTTTTTACAATGCGACTGATTTCCTTCACAAACGGTTTTGCCGCAATTAAGGTTTTGCCTCACCCTCGGTTTTGCCCAAGAACACGATTTTGCCCCAACTTACATCACATACAGATGTAAGAATTCCTATAAACGTTAATACCATTTAACTACCCATCAATTCTGACAAGACATTACCTATACACTAAAAGGAAATTTCGCTGTTTTAATAAAGTATACTATTTTTTATCATTTCACAGATACATAGGTATGTAATGTACACACACCAACCTTCATTTAATAAGCGTTTATCCTATAGACCGACCCACGCTATTTTTTGTACAATACTGCAAGTATCCGTTTCTGTTTAACAATTACAGTTGTAGCGGTAGTGCCCCGCAAAGCCTGGTCACGTAAACTATAAAGTTGCTCGCCGTCTCCCTATCTGTCTTTACTGAGGAACCTGGAGAGTAATGGCTAATATAATTAAGCTTTAAAACAGAAGAGGGGATAGCAATGTTAGTTACATGTATATACCTACTATATAATCACAATCTATATACTCATGTATACACATTCCTCTATGTAAGTTGGGTATGTGCACCAACATGGAGCTGGACTATTGGGATTTTAACATCCTACATGGGACACAAGACTCACGGTCCAAAGAAAAAAGAATGTGTAGGAAACAAATAAATACGAGAACGAGACGATATCTTATTTTTGAATGAACAAGACACAATACGGCACTTGAGTCGGCTCCACCAAACAATAACACAACAATGTCACACAATTCAATCTGTCCAAAACGACGGCAGATAAAGCAGGTGGCTGACTCCAAGCTCCTATTTCATAAACACGTTTGAATATGCATAGCATGGATTAAGTAGCAAAATGACTCAACCCAGCAGTTCTTGAGTAATTTTAGCTGGCACACCCTAAAAGTATTCCAAACACCGCAAATATTCAAACAAAACTGTTTAACACGGTGATTGTGATTGCATTAAATACGACCCGGAAATTTAAAAAGCAAAAGTTAAGCTAGAACCCCGAAAACTTTGCAAGCATGGGAAAATAAGAAATACCCACCAGGTAACTAATCTGACACCTACGGTATATATTATTATAATACAATGTGTCTTTAGCAGCTTACTTGAAGCAAAATGGAAGTTCGATTGTTTTTCAACTTTTTATGTCGAGCACTAACTCTGAACAGTTTTAACTTTTATACAATGTATTAGTATAATGTACACGCTTTTCTCCGTCAAAGTGTGGCTTCTATTACCCGGATTGCCAGCTCTGTTATTCTTTATGCGTTGTACAGTTAGTTCCAGTGTGAGTGTCTCTTGGGTAATGAATTGAGAGTTTGAAGTTTGAAGGCGAGATAGTTAGAGCACAAGCTAAAGCCAGAACCAACGAACAATGAACTTGAACATGAAATGCTTGCACAGACAGTCTGCTTCTATGCCTGCATAAAACATAAAACAATGAGCATTCCATTGTAATCTTTTACATGCTCAAAGGTCACTATTAACATTGGGACAAAGTCATTCCGTCCACCTTTACACTCATTGTAGTGGCCGAAGATACAAAAACAAAACAAAAAAACAAGTTGAGGCCTACAATTTTTAGTTATTTACAACTTCTTAAGCACATGCACACCACTTCCCGACTGCCAAACTAAAATGACCTACGGAGACCACACCAGTAAAGCCTTGCTTTGCACTTTCAGGCCTTTTATCGTTAATAATCGTGATTTCAATGAAGACACGGCTGCCAATATTAACTCACAGGACCATGATTTTTTAAACTCATTTGCAACAAAAACTATGAAAGCACTTTAAATAAAAGGATCAAATTTTAGCCCTAAATACGTTTAAAATACAAAACAAGCAATATCTGGCGGTATCACACCTCACTGCGCACTGTTTTGCTATTTTATTGGACAATCCCCGAAATTTCGTCCCAGTTATGCCGTTGTTTAAATTTTCGTAAATCGTGTCACGTTTTACGTGGAGACTGTATACGTATGTACCTACATAGATTTTCAATCAAATCTACGCAAAATAATCCTGGGTAAAATAAAGTAGGTACTAAAATAAGAACAACGCAAACAACAAAAGTAGACGATGAATTCGCCTACGTCCCTCCGTGTAAAAACACAGATCGTAAAACCCAGGTGATCCTGCCCCAACTTGTCAACAAAATAGTTTAATTGCTCTTAACACATCCATATCTTTTTGGAGCACAATAAACACCGTGCCAAACAATGAAGCGGGTTAAAAAAACGTACAGTGCAGTTTAGTGTATTCTGCCAGACCAACCACCATGATTTGTGAATAGTTTTCTTGTACAATAATAAAATTATGATGGTGATTATTAAGTGCAGGTACAACGAGGATTTACACTAGAATTACAAGCTAACACACGTAAGTCCACACAGTTATAGCTAGTGATTATATTTATTGTAAATACAAACACTCTGAGAGTGAGTCAAAACATAGGAAGAGCGAACAGCAAGCCTGCTGTTGATATTAAATCCTTACGTTTTTGTGGCTCTTTGCTGGGTGCCGTAAACTTGAAAATTCTCACGCTCCTTGAGCTCGAGACGAGACGAGACTCGAGCCTAACCTCGACAAGGCTAGTAGGTAGTAGTTTGGACATAGAATTACAAAAATTATGATCAAATTAGATTAGAACAGAAACTTATGGGCAACTACAGTAAATTATTATTATCCTCATGCTGACTGCTCAGCTGCTCATATGCATAATCTTCCGTCCGTTAAGCTACCTTCCTACAACCAGAAAAAAAAACAGAAAAAAAAACGTGCATGCAACTCACTCTACGTAAAAATTTATTACGATTCCCCGCATTTAATGAGTTTTACATACAAATAATAATAACAATAATATTTTTAACGATTACACTAGCCCCTGCCCCTACATACAGTGCAGTGCACTGCTTGTGCGTATCACTATGGCACGTTGTTATTTATTATTATTACAATAAATAAATCCTCAAATACATATTGCTTGTACCGATGCGTTGGTGATGGTGTATCTATTTCCATTATAGCATAATGCGATTAAACTATTAAACTATGGGGAAAAAAATAACAACAACTTGACCTTATAAATGCAAATCAAGTAGGTAATGAATAATCTGTAACATAATCTACAATCTGCACTGGTTTTCGTTTGATTTTACATTTTTTCCGGCTACAGACACATGCAGCATCTAATGCACTCGACAGTAACAGTTTCGGTCCATACTTTTTATATTTTGGGGCATTTTTTTTTATGGATGTACACCACAACAGGCCACCACACGGCAAAGCTCAGTCGTTTTTCTCTTCCTGAACACTAAAAAAGAATGAAGGCTCTATACAATAATATGAGTACAATGTGTACAGTTTCCACAAACTTTATCTAAACTTTAGACCAACAAGCCAACCATTACCTTGATGCGATCTAAAGTCTGATATCTTGATCATGTGTGTTTTTCAATGTCAAAGGTATAAGATACCAGCAAGCAGCTGGTATTATTTCTGGTAGAAATACAAAATGAATAGTGCCTCACTACCAACATTAATTAAATCAGCATATCTATATATCTATATCTATATATAAGCGTAATTTTGATGTTGGCAGTTATCAAGTAATCTTTCATAGGTATGAATTAACTATAAACAATTAACGCTTTATAAATATTTTATGTCTAAAATCGTAAACTATGCAACTTACACCTTTAAAAAAAACAACTTTATTTAGAATTTTCAGTTACTATTCACTATGTATTGCTTACCTCTTGGAATTCACCGACAGTTGCAGCAACTCCGTTGGCATTCATTCTTTGAGTCCGCCGTCTGTAAATGGTCAACAATTGATTATTGATTATTGCTTCTGTCCGATCCTTTGGTTTTAGACTTTTTTTGTTGGAGTAATTAGTTTTGAGATTAAATCATCAATTGGTCACTATGATTTTGACTGTAATTGCCAGTAAAGCTCGTCCACTGATTAACAACTCACGAATGTAAATGAACTAATGCTGAATGCAAAGCGTTGAACGTTTAAATCAGCAATCGAGCCTACTATAGACTATAACAACAATGGTGGAGGAGGGGTAGCTGCATTTTTGTTAATCACAGTTTTTAAAACTTCGATGCTTTTACAGAGTCAGTCAGTAGAAATAAAGCTACTATGTTATGTGAAACTGACAGCTAAATTGTAATTTAAAAACAGAATTCACTCTCAACAAAGATGACAAGCATTCTGTACACTGTTAACGACAGCACAATTATTTTTTTAGTTCGGCTTTCGTCCCACGCAAGCTTATCCCTTCACTTTACCACAGCGCAGAAATAGCCAAGAAAATTGATAAAGTTCAAAAATCGCTTTCGTACTTGTGTGTTGTGTTTTGCATGTATCCCATCGTCGATTTAATATTTTCTTTTTTGAAGTAAGCCTGCAGATCTGGCTGCTGTTTCTGGTTCTTTTTAGCTACTATTTATTTAATATTTATTTATTATTGTGTGTATTGTAATTTCCAAGAATAAATAATTGATATTTCTTCAAAAAAACTTTTAGATGTAAATTACACTTCTATGTATTATTTGATTTTACTATTGAAACTAATAAATTTTCAGGTGTAAATATTGTCCAGTCCTTCGATGGACAGGAGCAGCCAGAGGCGAAGACTGTGTGGAGAAGCCAAGCAACAGTTGGCAGCAGTGCGTGTACAAAAAAACACAGCTAAGCGCTTTGAATTTAGAATGAAGAAAACAACGTAGTAACTCCCACGCCTTCCAATCCAATTTATCCAATGTCGATGGAACTGCGATTGCAAATGTAGTTAGAACTAGTAAGTCTGAGAGTTTTTGTTTGCATGACTTGACTTGACTTATATAACACCATTTATTTGTAATTGATGCAGTAATAATTTATTTTATTGTAAGTCTACTACAAAACAAAACAGATGAAAGATTTTTAACGAACAAACTTGGTAATTATCAGTGATAGTAATTATAATTTTATGAGTGAACTTCACTTTTTAGTTGCAACCGTCTTAAATGTGGTCGGATAGATTTCTTTTTCAACTTGAGCACTCGCTATCCTTTTACCGTGAAAGTGTTCAGCTATGTACTACAGAAAACAAGTCACAAAAATCAGGAAATTTCGAATAGGCCCTTAATGTGGTCACCCCGGGTCCTAATTGTGACCATACTAAAAACAAAACAAAATAAAGTAAAATCGTATATGTTGTTTTGAAATAACACTTAAAGAAGCTGTCTACTTTTGAATGGCTTCAGCAAAAAAAAAAGATTCAATTTAACCAAAAGTTTGGATATTCAAGATCATTTTTGTTTAAAAACAGTTAAAATATAATTTTGTTTTGTCGAATTTTTTAGCTTCCAATTTTTTAAGAAGGAACTTCCAAATTATACTGTAAATAGGGACTTTCAATTGCACCCAAACTTGAATTTTCTAGCTTTGCACTGACACAAACACGCCACCAGTGACCACAATTAGGGTCTGACCACATTTACGACGGTTACTACTATAAGCTAAGTATACTTTTGACTTTATTGTGCGTAAGTGTTTACTTGTGTGTACAAAGCACAATTAAAGGAGATGCGTGTACACTTCTGTTAGTAAACGTTTGTTTAATCGTATAGTTTACAGCGTAGTACTGTAAAAAAAAAGAAGAAAGGATTAAAATGAATTGTGGTTGTTACTGTACGTTTGACTTGATAGTACAGGGGTTTCTGAGGTGTTCTCTGTAGTTGCTTCCTTCACCAAGTTAATGGACCAACTGAGGTACTCACGAGCGTACAGGCTGGACAAGAATCATCAACAGCATCAGCAGGAGCAACAATGATCACTGACTTGTGAAGGACTGGCAGGCTGGCTGGGGATCGGCAGGAAGGCATATACATATTTCCGTACAGGTGAAGAGTTAAAACATTTTGGGAGACCTTCTCCATTCTACGATCGCAATCCATAGCACAGCATAGCACAAGTAAGGACAATGTTAAACAGTTGTACATAATAACCTGTAGTTTTCAGTTAACATATCCCGTCACTTTCCTGTTCTCCGTCAAGTACCTCCGGCTCCTCTGCTCCTCTCAGTTCCTTAGACCCTGATTTCACAGGCAAACTTAGCTATAGGTAAATGTGACTGTGGCTAACTTAGCAACGGTTAATGAGATAAAAGAGCTAAGGAGTAGTTAACTAGCTATCTATAGTTAACTTTTAAATACAGCCAAAATAGATAGACGTACTATCCAATTTTTTTTAGTGTTTTTAGTATTTTTTAGTATTGCAGTATTTTTTTAGTAGCTATAGCCAGATGCAAGTGAGGTCTCGCCATCATTAGCTAGCATTATACTTTCCACAATAATTACAGCATTTATTGGGACTAACTATAGTTAACTTTTTGTGGATCTTACTAACTATTTTTAGTATGACTACCGTTAGTTAGACACAATTTTGAAAATTGTGTGAAATCTCAATACTAGGTTAGTCAAGTTAGCTACTTTCCAAGTTAGCTATAACTAAAAGTCTGGCAGTGAAATCAAAATCTTACAGTGGCCTCAGCGTTACAATAGCCACTGAGCGCACTGCTGAATTAAAAATAAGCTGGTTTTGTAAAACCTGAGAGTAATGACAGTGTAACGACTCATTTACATTTAACTAAAAATATTTAATGCATAATCCCTATAGGGGGATACACAGTGTGTATACACAGTATTTTTACTCCGCAATCATTTGTTAGGATTGTAAAATCGATTGGGGTATGACCGTTCCATTTAAGGAAATCAATAGATTTGGGAAACATTGTTTTAAAAAATAATGGACTTCGCAATGTAAGCATTCACGGGCTATGCGGAAAATACTGTCAAACTAAAAATCCAGATTTTTCATGAACATAGATTTTGTGTTGCATTTATACTATGCACGGATAGATTTGTAATGTCTATAGAAAGTTGTAAGATCGTAATCGTGTACGAATAATTTCAATCAGACTTTTTCTTGTAAGATCCTGTAGGAATTTCAGTAAGCAGCTTGAGTAAGACAATTTAATATTTTTATTATTTTGAAATATTAAGGTGTGGAAATGATAGTTTGAATTATTTACTTTAGTTTTATTTACATAGTTGTCAAACACATGTATCGATTTAAGTCAATGTTTTCCAATCACGAAAAACAAAGTAACAGAAAAAGATAACACGTCAGAGCAAACAATATTGTAACCTGTAAAAAATAATATAGGGTACCCCATAATATCCTCCCCCCCACACAGCCCAAACCAGCAAAGTCGTAGAATCGTTTTGTAAGCTGCTTGATATAGAATTGTTCAGCTTAAAAACAAAATAGTTATGATAAAAAGAAATTATGCGTGTAGTAAACATCAACGCAGTCTGTTTTTTGTTCATAACGTTTTTGTTTTTAAACTTTAAACTGATTAATGGGCTAGATTTGCAATACAATTCTCTATAAAACGTTATCACATGATTGTGAGACTTTGCTGGTTTGGGTTGTGGATGGGGGCGGGTAAAGTAAAGATTACAGAGCACCCTGTAATCTGTAATGTATGTGTAATAATATGTATGATTTAGTTATTGTTGGTATACTATTTACTGATTCTATATCACTTGTCCCCGAATTTTTCTCCCTCCCACTTTTATCTCGCCTTTTTGTCCCCAAATCAGTTGTCCCTATGCATAGTTTACCCCAGCAGTTTTGTCCTTTTTAATTTTTTACCCCGGCAGTTTTATTCTTGTGCATTTTCGTCCTCGGCTCCACTGTCCTAATGTATTTTTTGCATCCACACTCTTGAGCTTGTGATTTTTTGCTTTATAACTTGTCCCCTTTAAATGTTTTACTGTAATTATTTTATCACGTATTTTATATTTCTTTTTTCTTTTCTGTATATATAGTGTTAGTGTTACGTCTTAGTATCAAGCCCAGGTCCGAAGATAACACTATGCATATTTTATGAATCTGCGATCAGTAAGGATGATTACTATCATTCTATTATTTGACTGCATTTAGTCTCGGTAACAAAAATAAATAAATGAAGAACAAAAAAAAATAAGAAAATATTAGAAGGCACAGCCCAGCCTTGGAAGGTACAGAATGGAAAGCCGAGCCTGAAAGGCACAGCCTAAAATGCATAGCCCAGCCTGGAATGCACAGCCCAGCCTAAATGGGACAGCCCAGCCTGAATGGGACAGCCCAGCCTGGAAGGGACAGCCTAAAAAGCCGAGCCTGGAAGGCACAGCTCAGCCTGGAAGGCACAGCTTAGCCTGAAAGGCGAAGCTTAGCCTGGGAGGCAAAGCTCAGCCTGGAATTCACAGCCCAGCCTAGAAAGCACAGCCTAGCCAGCAAGGCACAGCCCAGTATGAAAGGCACAGCCCAGGCTGGAAGGCACAACCTGCAAGGCACAGCCTGGAAAGCCGAGCCTGGAAGGCACAGCATGAAAGGCACAGCCCAGCCTGGAATGCACAGCCCAGCCTGAAAGGGACTGCCCAACCTGGAAGAGACACAGCTGGCTGGAAGGCACAGCCCAGCCCGGAAGGCACAGCCCAGCCTGGAAAGGACAGCACAACGTGGATACTCACAGCCCAGCCCGGAAGGCACAGCCTAGCCTGGACCGCACAGCCTCAAAGGCACAGCCCAACCTGGAAGGCACAGCCTGGAACGCACAGCCTGGAAGGCACATATTCGAAGGCACAGCCCAGCTTGGAAGGTACAACCCAGCCTGGAAGGCTTAGCCAAGCCAAGAAGGCACAGCCCAATATGGAAGGCACAGCCCAGCTTGGACGGCACAGCCCTGTCTGGATGGCAGAGCCCAGCCTGGTAGACATAGCCCAGCCTGAAAGGCATAGTCTGGAAGGACCAACCTGGCAGCCACACTCCGGCAGGCACAGCCCAGCCTGGAATGTACAGCAAGGAAGGCAATACCCAGCCTGGATTCACTGCCCAGCCTGGAAGTCACAGCCCAGCCTGTAAGGCACAGCCCAGCATGAAACACACAGCCCAGAATGGAAGGCACAGCCCAGCCTGGAAGGGACACCCCACCCTGGATGGCACAGCCTGAAAGGCACAGCCTAAAAGGCACAGCCCGGAATGCACAGCCTGGAAGGCGCAGCCCAGCCTGGAAGGCACAGCTCAGCCTGGAAGGTACAGCTCGGCTTAAAAGGCAAAGCACAGCCTGGGAGGCAGGGTCTGGAAAGTACAGCCCAGCCTGGAAGGCACAGCCCATCCTGGAAGGCACAGCCTGGAAGGCAAGGCCTGGAAAACACAGTTCAAGCTGAAAGGAACAGCGTCTAAGGCGCAGCCTGCATGGCACCGCCCACCCTGATAGGCACAGCAAAGCCTGGAAGGCACAGGATGGAAGGCACAGTCCAGTCTGAAAGGCAAAGCTTCGAAGGCACAGCCTGGAAGGCACAGCCTGGAAGGCACAGCCTGGAAGGCACAGCCTGGAAGGCACAGCCTGGAAGGCA
>JAQFZC010002061.1:0-25178 GCA_034695205.1 Dicyrtoma fusca | reverse complement strand
ACCTTCGTATCTGTACTGGTAGACTGGTACTGGTACTGGTACTGGTGTAGATGAGCGTATTATTTTGGTTCAAAGATTCGTATTCGAAATCTATGGGAGCTTCTATGTATACGTCTGCCGTCTCCAATGGCACAGATATAAATTGTGGAGCCGGTGACAGGAGTGGCGATGAGCAGGCGATGATGGTCATACAAGCATAGGGAATAATATATGGATGGGGAAACCGCGTTCATGGAAGGAAGAACACATTATTGTACATGTATCTGTAATAATTAGAAGGCACTGGCACTGGTAGTAGTAGTATAGTACTGGCCCTGGTCCTCATCATAATAAGATCATACAAGATATCCGAGTAATAAGTATCTCAAGACTAACGATGATAAGAGCTTGAGACTCGATGCCGGTTTTCATAAATCATGACTTCCTTTATGTGTTTATGAGATGAATGAATTTCTCATGGTCTACTGTATTGTCAGTGTAAAGAGCACTGCCTATATGTACATTTACCTGTAAGGATAGTGGCCAACTACAACAACTACTGGCCATAGCTTCTCCCTTCACAAAAATAAATTTCCATGATGAATGTGTAACGTGGTAGTGAGCCTGTATGTCTCTGCCTCATAAACGTGCTACACATTCACAAAAAATCATATAGCGCCAAGCCAAATATGGGGGGCATGTTTGAGAAGCAATGTGCGGGTAATTGTTATTAATATTATTGCAGTGCATTACATTCCATTACAATTCCTTTAAGCCAAGATATCCATCGTTTCCCTTTTCGTTTTCCTTTACAATCTGCTATACTACATATATCGAAGTTGCTATGTAGGTGATGATATAATTATATGATCTAAATTTGACTGCCACTTAAGCCTCTGAAGAGAGCTCAAGACTCAAGGGAAAACTGAATTAGATTATCTGACAGAGTGTGTATAGTTGAATAGTAAGGGTAAGGATTACAACAACTTGTGCATGTACATAGTAAAGGTTGCCATGGGAAAAAACAAAACCGCACAGTGAGACAGACCCTTTCATTGTGAGCCTAATAAAAGTACAAAGGGAAGGCGGGTGAAGGAAAAAGTTACAATTTATTATGATTATTTTTTTTATATACATATATATACAATACAACTTACATGATAACAATGATAATTGTATCATTGTAATCGTCCTCATAATAATAGTAATAATAATACTTTACTCTAATGTACTTGCTTCACGCTCCTCAAATTCAAATTTAAATTTACTTACAAACCAGAGTGTCTCAAATAGCAAAGTACTGGTGGTGGTATGTGTTGTTGTTTGTAGATTGTATAGACTGGCTTCTGGCTTGAAGGGAAACGTTTAAGTAATACTACAAATTATTACGATACGTCAAGTTAAGTTGGCTTTTTACTGTGGTTTAGCGTGTATACCTAGTTTAAATAAAATTGAGATTTTGTTGTTCTCTTCTCTTCGATCCATTGTCTGCTGGGCTGGGAGGCAAGGGACTTGTACTTTATGCAATTTGTCTAGCTAATAGTTAGTGAAAGTTGTGTGTGTGTGTGTGTCGGTGGTTGTTCTGCTGTCCTTTTCATTTTGTTGAAATGAGCGATGAAATGGAAATTGAAATGGATGGAATACATACAAGCGCGGGCTCAAATGCAGGGATAGCAGAACCAGAGACATAAACTAATGTGAGATGATGGGAATGATGGGTTTTTGACGTTTGGATCTTGACGTTTGAAACGCCATTTAATAATATTATTTAATAATAACGGTGATTATGGTGACTTATGAGTCATGTCGTGTCGTGTTCTCCATGTTGGCTTGTTGGATTTCATTTCATTTTATTTCATTTTGCTATAGTGCATATTTTCCCTCGTCTGTCATCCCCAGCCCCAGACCAAGTCTTTGTTGTGTATTTAAAATGACAAGTTTGCTGACATGACAAGATAAGACAAGTTCTCTCTCTCTCTCTCTCTCAGATTTACCACACTTTATGTCTCAAGGATGCAGTTTGGAGCTTTAGATTGAGCTGATGACAAGGAATGGGAATACTGATACAGTCTCGTACAAATAATACTACTTAGATACTTATTTGTCACAAAAGGATAACAATGTGTGCCTACATTACGTACATACAACGCAAGGCTCATGTTTTGAGCACAAGCAAAATTTTTCGAGTTCCCACTGTCAAACAATGCAAAACAATGGATTGGAGCTTAATATATTTTGGTAGTATTATTGCCATTATACTATTGTTTAGCATATGGTAATGATATATAAATCTCATGTGGTTCTTCCCAAACAACAACAGCAACAGGTCCCTAGACATTCCATGTAAAGCTGACGTGTATATGACCACTACGGACAAATTAGGGAGGATGTTCTTATATAATTTTTATTGTAGCTACATATGTACATGTGTAATTTTCTGTACTATTGGTCTTGGTTTTGGCTATATTATTATTATTATTACTGCACTGCCTTTTCCCTTACCTGTTCAAATATCAAATAGTATTGAAGGGGAATTTATAAAGGGAACCCTTGTATAGCATAGCATAGCATGGGTAGTTACGTACATACATAAATTTTTATTAGCAACCAATTAACAAAGAACAAAACAAGATTTTGTTCAAACTTGTAACTTGACTGAGTTACATGCCTCTAATTTACTTTTCTCTCATCTTTTTTACGTAATCCTAATCGTAATCGACGTCGTAGACTAATCCCAATGTGTATGTGTAATTTGTTCACATTGTTTTTTTTTCCTGTGTCCTTCATTAGAATTCGAATGTTGTAATGATATAGGTGTTAATACTGTATTAACTAGTAAGTAAATCAGAAGCTATGGGTATGTATATAGTATAGGGAAAATGCAACACCTGAAATCTTTGTCGACAACTTAATTTCCCCTTCCATCTGATGACTAGGTTGACGCTCATCAACGCAACGCTCAGAACTCCTGATATAGCTTCATCGTAAATAAATATACAAAGTTTTATTACAAAGAGATAATAAAGTGTGATTCAGAGGGAAGATGTGAGAAGTTGCATCTGCGAAGATCCACTCAAGACACAGAGTCACAGTCACAGCACAGCTGGACGTTTTTTTTATAGTTTTGTTCAGGATTAGCTCACGTAATGATGAGAGCCCATGTCGCATCCCGTCCACGACCACAAATTACTTTTTTTTTCTTGGCTAACAATTCCATTTCCAATTCATTTCATTGCATTGCATTGCATTGCATTTCATTGGAGTTAGGATGTAATGTGTGTTTCCTGGCCAAACTCTGACTTTAATTCAGAATCACACTTGTAACTATTTATATTCTGTACATTTAAGATTGACTCACTCAATCTCTGTGGGACAGACGGGCAGACGGCCGGCCAGTCGCAAAGGAAAAGAGTGAGCGAGCGCCTCTCCTTTACAGAGGTACTCCCTCCTGCCTGATTCATACGCAATCTCGTCAGGGTTTCTTGTAATTTTAATTACATCTGTGAATCCTGATAATTAATTATTCGATTGATTGTATTGTATTGTGTACTGTACGCAGAGCGGCCGGCTCGGCTCGGCTGTAGTGAAGTCACCCACAAAAAAAAATCTCTCCTTCATAAGTATCATTATATGGTCATAAATCTTGCAGTTGTCTGTACCTATTTTCTATATAAGACTAGATTGACTAGAATCCTTACATAGTTAGTTACCTCTTGCTTCTATGCGTGAATGGAAAGAAACATCTTTTTTTTCTCCTTCTTCTTCTTCTATAATTTGTACGAAATGCTGTGAAGAACATGAACACATCACAGGGTACAATTACGATTACGACTCTGTATAATTGCATTCTTATTGAATATGAATAGTGTTTAGATTGAAATTGAAACAGTAAGAATCTTGAGTAATTTGCCAAAAGGGGAATTCGAATTGTACAAGTTCATTTATTACCTGCTGGTTGCAATCAAGGGGCTGAGCTGAAACTATTACTGCATGCTATATACATACAACAAATTTAGGTATAGTGTGGGCTCATTTAACAATAAAGGGGTTGCTATACCTGTATAGATATATACCTATAACAGCATTATATGCGGGTACATAATTGAAATGAGCTAAACTTTTAAAACTTGATGAATTCCTTTGTGTATCTCTATGTTCCTTTTGCTCATAATCATCCCATGATTTCATTTCCCTCCTCATCCCTCATCTATAGACACAGGTAAACGAAATGAAATGAAATCTCATTCGCTTTAAGGAAATTAGATTACATTACATAATAGAGGTACAGACACACATAGCGTCGGTGAAGAAGCATTGGGGCGTGAATCCAGCGATCCAATGAACTTTTAAAAAGAGTGAGTACCGCTCTTATACTTTCTTGGAACATTGTAGCTGTTCTGCCGCTTTTAAAAAGTGTAAATTGTTAATTGCATGTTCGACTATTTTCGAAAACTGTAAAATATCTACAAGTTTGACCCTTTTGCCACAATGCTTCTTGACCGACGATAGGTAGTTATTATGACTATCTTGTAGACAGGATGACGAGACTCGACGCTAAAACGACGGCGATGAACACCTACGCTAAAACTAAAAAACCTTTCCCTTGACAGACATGGCATGACATGGCATGGCAGATCATAGCAGAGCTTCTATATACACACATAGCACAAATTATAAAATTCATTCACAGATATAACTGATACTGATAGCCCTATGTAGGCATTACTATATGCTATACTATACCCAACAACTCAAGAGCAAGTGGAAGAGCTGAGCACACAATCAAAATCGGAACAATAACAATGCTTCTGCAATAATAAAATACAATGAAATGGAATCATACCATACAGAGCGTGTAGAGCTTGTCTTCTTCTTCTTCTTCTTCGTCTTCTTTTCCTTTTTCTTTTTCATAATCCTTCCTCCTCCGCCTTTGTACACTTTCCTGGCCGCTCAGCCGCATCTGCAGTTCAACAATTCAATTCAATCTCACAAGCAATTGAATAAATGATAATTAATCCAGGAAACTCTTGCTTTCTTCAAGCACTGATAGCCTCCCTTAGTCCAGTGCAGTGTGTGCTATAGTGTAGCTTTGCTATACCTTCGTCTTAGAGAAGTCAAAAATGGAACTATAAAAAATAATATTAGGGAGACAATGAAATTAAAATTAAGGGATCGGGAGCGAGAGAGGCGAGAAATGAAGCAAAAAATTGAGATTTTTTTAACGTTACAAGATAGCCCTATTCTTAGCCGTAGCCGACGTATAGTGTCTTAAGTACAGATACAAATGTACGGTACAAGTACCCCCTTTAGTATTAGTTATGTTTGTATTAAAAATTCTCAGTAGCATCACACCGAACCAGTAATCTATTGTTAATTCGTATATTTCGTACCATGCATAGGTATATGTACAACAATAACAGCAACAACAGCAGCAGCAGGTCATTGGTAGATCCATCGCCTCTCTTTTCATTTTCAATATTTCAAGTTTCAATAGAGATAACACTGCACAAGCCTATCTAAAAAAAACATATATTTATAGAAAATAAAGCGACGCACCTGTACACTATAAATGCATCATCTCCCCATCCAGACCTGAAGAAGATTCGTTACGTTACAATAGAGAATAAAGCCTCAGCTAAACTTCCAATTTACGAGTTACACCAGGATGGATACGCTGATAGCTTTACCTTTCCTTTTATCTTTATCCTTATGTATATCTATGTATAGTGTTGAGACTGAGAAAGAGTTATAAAAAATGAGGAAAAAAATCTCACCTATCCTATATTTTTAAGGACAGTCAGATTACATGTATTTTATTACTGTACTAGGAAGGAAGAATTACAATCATCTTCTGGTAAGGATCCATATACAGATACCTATACCTAGGTACCTACCTACCTTAGTTCGGCTTCAAATTACAAATCCCATGTACTTAAGCCCGTACTGACACTTCGTACTCTGGGAGTACTGGTCTGGTACTAATCATATCACAAAAGTTTATAAGCATGAGGACGGACTGGCAGACAGGAGACATTATTGCTGAGATATATGGTCCACTGTTCTCGGCTGTCTGTAGTTCTGTAGCTGTGTAGCCTACTATACTGAAGATGATGAGAGTTGGGAGACAAACACATCACAGTTATTTCCCTTTGAATCAGTGGTAGTGAAGCATGGACAGGGTACGGACTGGACAATTATTATAGGCAGTACACTGTGTATAGACAGACTTGGGTTGTTAAAATGCAATTTTCAAAGTGTAGACGTAGGCTGAGAAGATACATACATTGTATGGACCTCGTACTATGCAGGGTTAGAGATGCAGTAGACTGTACGAAGATGTAACAAATGGCAAGTCATGATAGGTAATTCAACTGTGTAATTTTCTCCCCTTTCTTAGTCCGTATTGTTCAGCTGTTATGCTCAGATTGATGCTTTTCCTTTTACTCTGGGCTGAAAGTATCCTACAGCATCTCTATGTACGAAAATAGAACTCCGTATCCATATACATAGGTGCCTGCATATATAATTATGAGAACGAAATGAAAGCATATGGGTTGTGGCTAGCTATTGCGGTACAGTCTAATGATAAAATAAATATGACGCGCTAATAATACAGATAGCAATAGTAAAGTTATTCTTATACGGTGCCTCATGATACATAGATAGGTACCTATATTATATATGTATATATATCTGCCTTCCATTTCATTAACAATGTACTTTGTGTTTGGATTGCTGCATCGTGAAAGGCATTACAAATAGACAGTGCACTATGGTCTGTAGTGAAAGCAAAGCATAGCTTAACTGTAGCATCTGCATACTGCCTATAGGTATCTCTTTGTGATATCTGTATGTATGTAGGTAGTATATGGTGTCTTTCTTCTCTAGCTGTTAGTACAGACGGATATGTGACCACAATAAAAAAAGTTTTCTTTCCTTTGAATAATTCCCATGTCAGCTGTACTTATACACGCATCTCATTTTCTATTCTACTCCAAGAAAAGATAAAAATAAAAATAGAGGTAATAATGAAGGTAGGAAGGTACAAATTATCACTAGACAAGTTGGATTTGGATTTTGATTTGGATTTGAATTTAAATTTGTCTTTGACTCGGATTGATATTGACTTACAAGATAAAGACACTAGCTGGAGATGGAGACGGACTTGGAACGTCCGTCAGTTAGTCAATCCAATTCAAATCTAAATCCAAATCCAAGATGGTTGAGGACGGTGCGTTGATGCGGATGAAAGATCGGCATGTTTGGCTGGCTGATACAGGAAGGAATTTATTTAGAATTTAAGTGGAGGAATTTGTGGAGATTTCTAATCTTGTCGTACTAAGGAATACACGAGAGAGTCAGTACCGATGATGATGATACTCCTACGTACACAGGGAGAGAGAGAGAGAGATCAAACACAAAAATGTTATCATCCATGTTTAGGTTTAGGATTTCAACTCTCAAAGGAGCTCACAAGCATGGAGGCAACAAATGTATGTAAAAATGATTGTGTGGTGTTCGTTAGTATGACTGGACCGTCCGTCCGTGTATCATCTCAGCACTCAGCATGTACGAGAGCCAAAGGTAAAAATGATGAGTGATGAGTTAAAAATCTACTCCTCCCAATTTTTATGTGTCTCTCTCTCTTCTTTTTGGCTCTGGCTCTGATTCTGGCCTTTTCTTTCCCTTATTTTTTCGTTGCTAGAGCGTTGAGCGTTGAATCGCCACCGCCTTTACTTTGGAACTGTGTCTACAAAAATACAGACAGATACGTACCTAGGTACCTACACATACAGCAATAATAGAATATGTTTCTTGTGAGTTATAAATATGGCTGTCATCAAATCAACATCATTGAGGGAAATGCGGTCCAAGTTACAGTGAAATCTCTCTATAATGACACCTCTAGGGGAAGCATGTTTTATGTCGTTATAGGGAGATGTCATTATAGAGGGGGGTATTTAACATTGAAAAGATACACGACTTTTGTTTTCAATTCTGTCACTATAGGGAGAATGTCGTTATAAAGGATGTCATTATAGAGCGATTCCACTGTATACAGACATCATAATCCTGGAGCGTGTGTTTTTATATGCCTTAGTACAGTGGAGCGAGAAAGGGTGGTGTTGAAATGTCGGAATCAAAAGTTACAAGTTACCCACAGATTTAACTTTTCAAACAAAGGCAGACCAAGAAAAAAACAAAAAAAAAGAGCATCAAAGGCCACAACTAGACTTGTTAGATCTCCAGCCATTTAGCTCCATGTTATGACATAAACAAATTTAATACACAAGATTCTGTAATAACTGTAGAAACAGCTAAGAGGAGGAGAAGCTCAAGACTCACTGAAGGGAATGCAGATATTATTTGTATCGCTTGGTATTTACGTTAACTAGCGTTGTATTGCTATTGCTTTATTACTGCTAAGCTGAAGCGTACACACACACACACACACACAAGGTTATTAAATATTTAAAAAAATCTTATTGATTTGACACAATTGATTAAGATTGAATGATAGGTTTGACGGGAGAGGTGAGGCCAGGATAGGGCAGGCATCCGAACAAGACTCATCAAAACCAGAACTACAGCTGACTGACTTGTTTGCAGTACAACAACTCTTATATAATTTCCCTGTAGCCTCCACTGCACTGCACAGCTAATAATTCCAATAAGCAATTGAACAAAGCACTTATAAAAATACTGATAGAAGTACATAAGATGGACATGTTCCTCCTAATATTGATGCATCAGTACTCATTCCGTACGAATCCTCTCCACATTGATGAGTCAATGTAAAAAGAAGGGAATTAAAAAAACATTGAACTCATTTCAATGAATTTCATTTCCAGTCCCCCATGTGTTTAATCAGTGGTGAGCTCTCAAGTCCATAATAAAATGTTTTGATTGATACAGATGTAAATCTTGTGGTAATGGACGGAAGGTATAGGGCATTGATGGGGGGAAAATTGACTCTTTTCAATGCAATGCTAACTTGTGAAGGGATAAGTTCAAAGCCGTTTGTCTAATCAGAATGAGATGGGCAATGTGCAATGGGCGTCTGCTCCAATATATATGTATAATTATAACGGCTTTCTACCGATACATATACGTACATAAATTTCCACCAAGCCTATATCGCTATCAGTATAGCAATAGCAATAATAGCAGTAATGAAAGAAGATGGAGAATTAAAATGTCTCGTTGCTCGTTGGTAAAAGATTTTTATATCAAACTTAAAAACTCGTAGTGGTATCTTCGTAGAGTGGACTGGCGTTATTTTCTTACGACGGGCTGGCGGACTGGACTGGCTGCGGTTGCTGTTAATGTGGCTAGTTTTCATTTCAATTTAGTTTGCAGGGCAGGAGTGTAAAGAAGAGGAGAGATAGATAGATGTTTTTAGGACCCCTGCGAGGATTCAAGATCACATTATTCACAATCACAACAGCCATTCTTATGAAGATGGAAGGTGTAAGATTAAGAGTTGTTGGGTTCAGAGTGCAACGCTTCTCATTTTCAGTCTCAAAAACGTGGTAGGTACATACTGACTATGTTCCTTCGGCCTACTCGCTCACATCTGTAGAAATAAAACTTCTGCAGCCTCTCACTTATGCAGATGAAATGCTATGGCGGATGGTAGCGTGTAAAAATTAACAACAAATAATAAGGGAAACTCTTCTAACTGAATGTTAACAAATATTATTTCATTCCATTGCATTGCATTGCATTGCTATTATACACAATAGAATAGAGCTCAGCTACTCACTAGCTACACATTTCTGTTCTGTTCTGTTTCTTGCCTCTCTCTCTCAGTCCCAGCCTCCCAGTCCATGGACTGTGGATTCAATCCGGTTTTTATATTCTATTTCGTTTCAAGCATGGAGCGTATAGGTGTAGGTGCCTACCCACGGTAACTTTCATATGTACATATCTATAGTGATCAGGACAGTGCAGTGCAGTATTCTAGTGGTCATTCGTAATCGTAATCATGCACTTACAAGTTGATGTGTAGAAAAGTACTAAAGCGGTAGTTAAAGTGCTGATGAAGTTACATTTCATTTATTCACCATAAAACCACCATTTTAACCTGTCCTCGTCGTTAAAGCAATGCTCAATGGTCATTGAACGAAGCACTAGCGTATTAGTATACGTGTGGAATTACTGTATAAAAGTGAAATTGAATACATCAAAAAAATACGTATCACATCCAAAGGACAAGATTTGATGGTTAAAAAAGATGGAGATGTTACCTTTAAATGCGGGTCTACTGTCTATAGGTATAATATACTTAATGTGCTTACAGGTACTTTTGCTTTTTAAGGTGTACGAATGTATTAATATGCAGGTTGTGTTGGAGTTCCATAAGCATGTGGCTATGCCTATATACTAGTATATAGCCTTATTTAAATCTATATCAGCATGAAGGAATCATTTCTTGTTCATCTGACGACAAGGACCCACCAGGACAAACCGTAAGGATTGAGGAGCCACAGGTGTCAGTCAGTCAGCTTGAATTTGGGGTTTCACTTGCTCGGGAACTAGCACTGGCACAGCCACTGCCACTGCCACTTGCACTGTAGTAGCCACCAAAGCTAAAATATTATGCTTTTGACAACCTGTCGTTCTCCCTCGAAGATACATATATACTACATACATAGGTACGTACATTGTATTCTCAATTCTGGGCTGGCTGCTGGTTGTTGGTTGCATAAGGTTTTTTAGGTGAGAATAACATAAAGCCGCCAGTTTGAATGAGTTGACACTTGCGGACGCCTACTGCGATTCTTCGACTTCATCATCCACCTCATCATCTTCCCAATTCCCAAAGCATGTTACAAAAAATATCTGTTATTGTGTCTACTGGTTTTTGGTTTTCATCTAAAAATTACTAGTTTATCAATTTCTATGCTTTGATTATGCTTTAGTTGTTGGGCAACTCGTCATAAGAATTGTAGTGAGGAAAATCCTTGGATTTTTGCATTAATATTCATCTGCATGTGCAAGGGAATATGTATAGGTACTTTGACAGCTCATTGCGGAGATGTTATATGTATAGTAGTACGTATAGGTATAGGTATATAGACGTATTGATTTAATAATGAGTTGGCAGTGGGCCTAGGATTGCATGCAGTTGTGGGCTTTGCAATAGTAGAATCGTCAAGATTAAGTATTAAGTACAGAGGTAGAAGATGCACACCTACCATTTCGAGGGAATACAGAAGCAGTAGAGTGTGCACGCTTTGTCAATTTATAACTGAGAGATTCCCGTTCTGGCCACGTGGCAACTGGACACGAAGTGGATTCTTACAGTCTTATTGTTTTCTCGCACACAAACACAAGCTACCACCATTACAGGCAGCTTCTTGTGCAATCTACGCTATAGACCATTAAGGAATCAAAGCATCATCATCATCTTCTTCTTCTTCTTGTGCATCTAGTAGCACTCGATAGGAATTCCGATTTCAGTGAGGTAGTTCTATTAAATCAAGGGTTTTAAGTCTGAAGCAATCTGTGTATGAAGCTCAAGCTCATGAGATGCCTTGCCTGAGACACTCGTCATCAAAGTCAGATGAGTGATGAAGGGTTCATCATGTTCATGTTTTCCCAATTCTCATCAACTCACGACTTTTCCAGAAGCTGTGTGAATGTGAACGTGTGGATTTTGAAATAATCATCTCTCCGTCTTTAGCATTTAGTAATGTACCCATTTATACCATTATTTCCTGGGATAGTATATAGTTACCTACCTCCATTAGGTATCAAGCCAAGGAAGATGTGTGTGTTGTGATTTGGTGATGTGCCTTTGCTGTCAGCAGTTTGAGTTGGAATCCCTCAGAAGTTTAGCCATAACACCAACAACGCCAACATTGAATTTGACGCAAGGACTGTAGTCGACCAACCGCTCGATTTACGATTATGTTTATGATTACGATGGCGATTACGACGGCGATTATGTATGTACCTACTTTTATATGTTGTGGACATATGTACTAGAAGGAAAGTGCTTACAAAAGTTGGGAACTTGATTCATTCTTGGCATCCATCCATCTTAGTCCTATATTAGAACCTGTTGATTATGATCGAGTGGAGGCTGGCCGGCTCTTGGTTAGTTGATAAGTTAGTCTAGAGAGAGCAATAACTTGGTGGTATGCTGCAGTGTGTCTAATGTTATGTAATGTAGTGATATATAGTGATACTATGATAGCTACGGGATCTAAATATAAACCAGTATAATGAACGGGCTCATTATGCACAGCTATTAGAGAAGCAATATATTAGGATGATGGTTGGATTTGATCCGATACTTTGATATTAATGCGCTGGCCGCTGCTGTGAGGTGCTCCATTGGATTTGATTCCTGTTTGAGAAATTGAGTTAGTCTTTGTATTGAAAGTTGATAAAGTCGGGATTTGAATTATTATGCATTATTCTTTCTCTTCCTGAGCACTCAATCATTTGACATACAATACTATAAGGGAGGGATATAGGGAGTCGAATGAAATATGTAGGGACACGGTTATATGCATAATTACCGGTTAGTCCACTGTTCTGTGCACTGCATACTGCAATTGCTGTAAAGCATTATCTTGGGTACTTCATTGTATTTTATTATTAGAGTTACTTTCGAGTGATTCTCTCTCATCTACGCTAATGAAGCATGCAGGGAGCCACGCGTGCCCCCGGCTGCTTCCCGCCTTGAAATTTTTTCTCCATCCCATGTCAAGTCTCTGCTTCCCTACCCGTAAATTTTTTTTTCTCCATCCTCCAAGAGAGAGCTTCCTTCACAGCTTTGACATTAACATCTATCACGCCTCATGTGCATCCTATCTATCCTCTTCTTCCCTCTCTTTCCCAATTGTAAGGCATAGCTATTTTATATGTATGGGCAGAGATGTGGCTTCTTTCTTTCCTTCTTTCTTAGAGTAGTGGTAGGAAGGAAGGCCTGACCAAAGCATCCAGACTTAAGACAAGACAAGTACAGGGTTTGGACTCTACATCATCTCGTAGGGAGTGAGTTGTGAGTATAGGAGGGACATAGAAGGTACATATTATGGCCGTAGCCGTAAGGGCCCCTACCTCGCCATCAACATCCAACATCATCTTTCCTTTTTTTCAACCAGGCTCCTTCCTTGCTTCCTTTACATAATATTTTATATTCTCTCTTGCCACCAAATCTTACAATGCCTGGTCCTATCTAGATACGTTCTGTTCTGATAGTGGAAGGTATCTTCCTACCTACCTGCCTGCCTACCTACCTTCCTACACTGCTCAACTCACTCAAGTCAAAACTGAGGCGAGATAGAAAAAATAAATCCCGAAGGCATGAGGAGGAGAGGATGGAACCGTAAAAAAGGAGCTTGAATTTTAACTTGTAGCTATCAAACACAACCAAATGTCCAGTTTAGAGCCAGACAAAATGCGATTCAATGCAGATAGAATGCCCAGTGCACAAGTCTGGTATATATTTTGAATAAATAATACATTATTAGGCCCCTACATACATACAAATATGTACCACTTGTAGGTACATGAGGACCCTGTGTCTTGATTTTGACCATCGCATCGCATTGCATTGTAGAGATTGGGGCCTTCATTGAATCTCAATGTTGTAATACTGGAAGGGCTATCGGTATCCGTTAGGATGCTTGAGGATGGTAGATGGTGGCCCCAGTTTAGTTTTATCGTTCTTTTCGCTCCCCATTCCGCGTTTGAATTCCTTCCTTCTTTAGCTTGAACTCATCATCATTAGAGAAGAGATACCTTGGTGGAGAGATGGGGGCCATCAACAGCTCCGTATACTTATTGTTAGGTAAACACGATGGCTAGCTTAACCGTACTTTTTATCATGGATGAGATGCTATGCTTTTCTAGGGAAGTCTATGAGTTGTATTTCTGTAGGTATTTATTTTTATTTCTTATATTATGACCCTTCAAGCGGCTAGAGATCTCTGCTATATGCATACATATATACATACCTTCATGCTCCAAAGTCCCGCCGCTCTTCAGTCCTGTAGCCGCTCCGTTGCCTACGAGAGGAAAAGAGGACGAAGAAAGAGGAGGAGGAGGACAGTTGTTGGTGGCTAGTGCACTGACACCGAGACTGTGACGAAGGAAGCCTTAGAACAGCCCCACAATTTAGATTACCCAACACTAAAGATAGTGATAGTAAATATCTGATAGACAGACACACTACTTGGGTAAATATAGCCTTTCCTGCAAGTCTCAGTCGTAAAGTTTGTCTCATATGGATACCGAAAGTAAGTACGGTCTGTATTTTGGGGGATGAAAGACGAGGGAGGGTAGTAAGAAAAGGAATAAAGGAAGATTTGTCTTGTGGTTCTCCCTCTGTGTTTCTGTTTCTATTGCCTTTGCCTTTGCCTGGCCGGGCAACGCATCATTGCAATGCAATGGGCTCATAGCTTTTGGTTCTGTCTCTCTCTCTCTCATCTTTTTATTTCCCCGACCCGAATCATAATGATAGCCTTTGTAAGTTGTAAAATCCTCTTGTGTATAATTAATTCCCTTTGTAAAACCCTAGTTCTATGTTTCCATGTGTTTATTCCACCCAGCAATACCCATCATTATGAGCCACAACTATACAGGTAGAGATAGGGAGGCAGAGATTGCTCGAGTTGAAATTATTGGTTCGTACAGTTGTCTTTTGTATTTTTTTTTGGACTTTGAATTGTATGCTGTTTGGAATTAGTGCACTTCTTCCTTCCCTCTCCATCCCCCCGCCCCTCCACCTTTCCCTTCAAATAAATCAATGTCTCTTTCACCTACTCATCATCCTGGCTGCGATAGTTGGACGGAGATGGAGTATAGCCTAAGAAAAAGAAAACGGAAGACAGGAGAGACAGTTTAAGATTTGTTAGCAGTCTGTGTGTTGGTGTTACTACTATAATAGTTTGGAATAAAGATGAGAGAGAAATCTATGTAACTCGTGTAGCTTTGTGTTTTGTGTTCATTTCGAAATTTTAGGTTGTTTGTTACCTAAATTGCAATTGCTGGCTCTGGCTCACTGGCATCTCTCTGCGTAGCCTTCCAGGCTTTTAAAGTTTCGTCAAGCACAAACAAAGTTCTAGGAAAGACACGTCTCCTTCCTAGTTCTTAAGTAGGTAGATGGTAGATAGGGATTTAAGTAGATACTTGAGGGAATTATTTAGTCATATTAGTATGGCACAGTCGTTCTCGTTACAAATGACATGAGAGTGCCGATATTTATTTTATCCTCTGTTTTTCTTTCACTCAACATCAACCACGCACAACTAATAATTAGTAGTATTGGAGCCTCCTGACGTTCTCCTCATTATTCTTGAGGATCCGCTACATCCGTCAGCAAATGTAGGTAGTATGTACCTATGTTGAAATGGAAATGGAAAGGCATCTTCCTTTTTCTCTTCCCTCGGGATATGGAATGAAATTCTCAAATGTATGGTAGTGGGGAATGATTTCAGTTTCAGAAGTCAGTCAATTTCCAAGGGAAAAAATTATTATTCTCAAATTTAAAAACTTTGCATGTGAATGTGATCATGGATGAGCTTAGAAAGTATAATATACATACTGCCAGTCTCTGCATATTCTATTTGTATGTACATAGTATACTTATAGCAATAGCTCAGCCTTATTTTGTTCTGTGGTGAGATGACTGGACTGAATTGCCTCCTTTGACTGACAACCTGTAGGGTTTTTTAAGGAAAAGGTTGAGGCTATAGGTATATCCATAGAACTAGTAGAGCATTCGGATGATCCCTAATAATTGTGAGCCAGAACCAGAATGTTGAAATGTGTTGTGTGGATGCGGAGGTATGCATCAGTCAAGTCAATCTCGGATTCTGTTGGCCATCTATAAAGACACTACACTTTTGTGTATAAAGTTGTTATAATTTGTGGGTAAAGAGGCATTGTGACGCAATTCCAGCCTCCCCTTAATTTCAATTTGACCCGTAGCAATTAAATTTTTACAACTTTTTACTATGTGCCTACGTGTTTATAAAGAATGTAAATACTAATACTTTTACACATTTTTAAAAATAGTAAAACTGCAAAACCACTTACGTCACAATGCCTCTTCACCCGCGATATCTGATGTAATTATATAATGTAAGTACCTACCTACCTACCTACCTACCTAGATAGAATTAAATCAGGTATTTCATAGTTGGTTTGGTTCATTGGCTGACTAACTCTGACTTGACTTGGTGACTGCAGACTGTAGCAAGAAGAGATGCAGAGCAGGTATCTGTCCTATCTTTCAGAAGAAGAGTAGAGTATAGAGAGAAGCAGATGGGATGTGGAGTGGAAGGCAAGGAGGCAGAAGAAGAGTTGATGTGATGTGATGATTTTAACTGGAGGCTTTAAAAACCAGTCGGATTTCCAGCTCGATTTCTGATAAGTTGTTCTATATACCAAGTAATAGGACTGTTGATTCTCCATTAGCAGTTGGAGTTTTGAGTTAGCAAAGCAAAGGAAAGCGAAGCAAAGCAAAGGAAAGACCAACAGAGAAATGAGGGTTGTGCTGTTACTGTTAATATATATTTTACTATGTATATGTACATATATCTATGCTATATGTACCTACCCACTATTTCAGTTCAGATGCTCATTCCGACGGTCATTTCGTATTCGGTACATAGGCAGTGTATACATAATTTAAATGTTAACGCTTATTATAAAATAAATGTTGTGGTTGAGTTGAGTTTGAGTGTGCTCGCATGCAGTTATGCATGCATATCAGTTTTAAAATGAAATGAAATGAAATTAACATGACATGACATGGCAGTGCATTGAATTTGAATTTTGAATTCGATTGGGAAAGGTTTACGCTTACACTCGCCATCCGTATCAACTACTTTGTATAATTACCTACCTTACCTATGTACCTTAGTACCTACCTAACTACGTACACATCCAGTCTTGCTCTGTATTTTGGTAACGTATTTGATGAAATGTGGTAATTATGTACCTACATACATCTATCCATCTTAGAAATGCCGAAGAGCCGAATCAAATCAAGCCAAGAGCTTGGACCCATCATTAGAATCAATAAGCTCGATAGGTGAAAATATTTGATAGAATCCTTTAATGCATCATCGGTCAGACCATCAAATAGAGAAGAAAAAAGTAAATATTTCCACCAAAATTGTAAGATTTCTGGGCCTCCAACACCATCGCTATGCTGAAGACAGACTGGAGAAACTATTGTGTTTTTTTAAGCAAGTCTCAAGAGGAAATTTTGTCTCGTTAACAATTGGGAGAGAAAGATAAACTATTGGTAGGTATGTAAGTGCATACTGCTTAAAGCTGACTTGAAGTGATCAGCACCCCGTGCATACTGCAGGTTGTAGACGGTGGTGGTGTAGTTTGTATTTGTTGGCAGAGTCATAATCATGGAGATGATAATGATAATGATGACCATCATCTCATCTCAGTCTCATCTTGAGAATGCAAGCTGTATAAAGCTCTACACAGTCAGTACAGGGGAGTACCAAAAACCAAGGCAACGTTGAGTGGAGCTTATCCTTATAGTGTTCTAATCTTCTAATGTTTCGACTTTTGGTTCAGATTAGAGGCTTGGAGGCAGTCTGCTGTCTACTCTGTGATGTTTACATTTACATTGCATTGCACACGGCACGGCACGGAGTGCATGAGGATGGCAATGGCGATACAATGACGCTCCATCTAAAAGATTATTATTCCATTGACCGTTTTATTATGGCGGATATGGAATGGATGCATCATGTCTATATATAAAATCCTCTGTACAAACATTATGATACATTAAGTAATGCGTCTGTGTGTAAAACACTCACCATTTATAAAATTTCAACGGGCATGTACATACGAGTACGCAGGCACACTTGCATTACATAACGGCAACGGTAATGGCAATCAATCCCAACCCTTTTAAACGCGACACCATCCCATGCCATGTAATATTTCCTTCCATATTCCTGGGTCAAGTTTTGTCTCAAGGTGGAAGAATCATTTTCTTTTTCACTCATCCCGTCCCCGTCTCTTTATCGAATCAACCAGACAAGTGTCAAGTCAAGTGGAGGGGTTTACTATATAGGTACATACCTATAGGTGTACGGTACAGATATATAGGGAAAGGATGCTTGAGGCAACATCCTGCATCTCTCTCTCTCTCTCTCTCTCGTGTCTACTGGATTGCAACTGTAACTGGGAACTTCAACAAGTGTATCTGTAAAATTTGTAGCAGTCAGCACTGCACCTCATCATACTACTTATCAATATTATTATAATTATTATCTTCTTTGCAAAACAGAGGACGGTAGGGGGATGATGCGGAGTGTGTGCCGAGATCTCTGAAATACTTGCTTGAACTGCCGCTGTTACTGTGGCTTCCACTTCTAACTGTTTATAGAAAAGTCAGTGCAAACTGCAAAGTAAAGTCAAGCCAAGCCAAGGCAGAGCATCAGAGTACCGCCAAGAGCCAACTGTTTGAAGTCATAATTTAAAGTTGTAAGTTGTATGAGACAGGACGTAGTAAGACGTTCATGAGTCCATCCTCTGTATTGTATATGAAGTAATAGTACAGAGTATACGCAGTCTGCCCCTATCGATGCATAGGATATGATCAATACACAAAGAGAGAATTGACTCATGAAAAATATCCAGGAGGCAAAAAGTCAAAGTTAAAAGTTGCTCCTCTACTTGATTGAATTTGCATTGAATTAGCACTGTAGACAGTGGAGACTAGACTGCACGGTATACTAGATGTAAATTGACTGGGGAATGTGTGTACATCGATTCGTATACTAATAGAGGATGATCCGCTCCGCTCATCTGACTGTTACCACTTGAGTTTGAGTTTGACCCCCAATAATTTTTATTGTTGTATAAAGAAGTCATCGTAAACCTGCCAAAAACTTTGAAGCCACCATATAGCTTTGACTGCCCAGCACTATTCAGACTGAGAGAGATGGTGGTGGGATGCCAAATATGTAAAATAAGTTTTAGCACGAGAAGCTCGTCCGTCCGTCCGTTTAAACTCTCAGCTTTTAATCTTTAAGCTAACAATCATAATAATAATAATAACAAAGCATGTGCGGACTGTGGACGATGGTTTTTCATGGCATGGTAGTGTATATGGCAGTATGGCTTATTACCGATGCGATGATGCTGCTTGGTACTGAATGCTGAAGTACTTCATCATCCTCATCATAGTACATACAGCATACGCATAGGGATTTTTCTTTTTGTTTGTTACATTTTTTGCACGCTCACTGACATCCCATAAATATACTAGCTATGCTAATCGAACGGCTACGGAATTATACAGAGCTGACTGACTGACTATAGTGAGAAGGACTGAGAGTCTGAGCGACCAGTGCAGAATAGAAACAGAGCTGATTGTGAAAACAATTGTCAGAGGATGGGATGCATCCCCATTAACGAGTTTTACACAGTAATCATTGAGATTCTAACGATGCGTCTTACAGCGACCAACTCGATCGACGTCCTACGAGTCTTGGGCTCACTCTTGGATGGCTAATAAAAGTTAAAGCCTCACACAAAATGTATAGGTATTAAAGCAACTGTCAGTATACATAAGTAGGTAGTTTAAAGGTATATTTGTATAGACAAAGGTTTGTTCGTTTGTTGGTGTTGACTGTTTTCCGCTTCGTTTAAAATACTAAAATTGTGTATATTCTATCTGTATTTGACAGACCTACCATTTTGCTTGCTATAGCATAGCTGCCTATATAGGCCCTAGTACCCTAGGATATGACACAATATATAATATAGATAATGGCTTGGCTGGGTGATGATGATTCCATTCATTGCTCCCAGTCAGTCGTGTGACACTTCACCAAAATTTATGTCTTGCAATTACTCCTTCCTTCCATTTGCAAACTTACATGCAAAACAGACAATATTATATGTTTAGCCGTCGAGACCACAGAAAAAAAAATGTTGGGAGCACAAGTACAAGAATGTATAGGGCCTTTCTACCTATGGTACTGCATTGGCACTAGTATGGACGGACGTGTGTGTCGACTTCTTGACGGTAGGTTTAGACAGGTAGGTAAGTACTTTATGGCCACGGCATGGTCATCAAGAAGACCGTCAATCTCACAGTTTTGCATCATCTTTCATGTTTAACAACAAGCCAAATTATCCCAACTACAAGACCAAAATAACTTTAAGTGAATGTTGTACATAATGTTTGTGGATGTAAGGAGATAATTCCATTAATTTCCCACTCTGTGTTTTGGTCAGCTGTGTTGTGTCAGATGAGAGGAGAAGATTTAGTGGATTTCCAGATAACTTTTTTAATCTCTTGGGGTATTTAAATCTTATTTACATGCGAATTTAAAACGCGTTTGGCACCATTGCGTTGTCGAATTCACAGAGCGAAACTCACTCAACACTCAACACAGATAATTGCAATTAACAGTGATAATTAAATAACGTCAAAAAACATCAAAACACTTAATTAAATTGTGCACATTTTAAAAGAATGCATATAGCGTAGTTTGCACCTTTCAAAGTTTTTGTTGTTTTTGTTTTTGTTTTTGTTTCCTTGCACTTGCGGTATGGGTTCAATGCTAATAAAAATAAAAAACGCAGCACAAAAAAAGTTGAAAGTTACAGCCAACAGTATTTATACAGTGGACGTGAAGTGTGCTATTCTTAACACTGATGACTTACGGCCGGTCGTCCAAAGTCGTTAAAACAAAAGCTCATTATTATTACTATTATTATTCTTATGGATTTTTGTCTTAAGACCAAATTAAAACTAAGGCCTGCCTGTCATCTACAAGGCGAATCAATCTTTGCTCTTTTACTAATTGTCAGACTAAGGCTACGAAGTAGTAAGTACATAATAATAATCGACGTGTCCATACTATCAACAATCGACAGCTTTGAAACTTTGAATTAAAGACAAAGTTTTTGTTTCTAATTATTATATTATATTTCTTTTAGTCCATATTGTGGACCGCACTTCCCGTTCCCTCCCGTCTTTTCTCCTTTGTCTGCATTGTTACCAACGTCAATAACTATTAACTGCGGAACAAGTACATTGAACAGAATGCAATTATTATTATTATTGTTTGAATTAACAGTACATTATTAATTCATGTATCTAGTTGATAGTAAAGTATAGTGTAATTTCAACAATACTCAGATTCTCAATGTTTAATTGAGCTCAAGTGCAAACCTCCCACTGAACTGTTACTGTAATAATTTTAATTCATAATTTGTATTATACTCCTTCTTTGGTTTTGTTTTAACTTTTATATCCGCAGTTAAAAACTATACGTGTAAATTAGGAGGTACTTCAGCATCTCTATTAATTCTTATTTCTTTTATTATTATGATTTTTTTTTCGCAATAACATTCCACTGCACTGCTAATAGCACATTAGACAGCCATGTAGCTCCACACAATAGCTCAACAACTTTGGAGACAATAACAGAATGGAATAGTAGACAAGTAGAAGGTCACGCATCATCATGCAATAATAGTTTTTAAAATCCACAAGGTATGTTCAATGTTGCAATGTTTTATTTTTTTTTATGGTTATATTTTTTACACGTCATTATTACATTATTCTGGTGGTAGTGTTAGTACAGTGATAATGGTAATCCATGGATTTTATTTACTATTATTATAGAGCCACGGCGATGGAGTACAGTTTTTTTAATTCAATGTTGAAGTTTCAATGATCGTATTGTCTTAAAACTCCTTTATCCCACAAATCCTACTACTTTGAAGCTTTACTTATTGTTAGGGGAGCATAGGTACAAGTAAATAATAAAAATAAAAGTTGGACGACTCGTTGTTGTTTTGTGTTGTGTAATTGAATCGAACGTGACAGGACAAGACGATGACGTTATGTGACTCTGGCTCTCTAGTAGTAGTGCAAGTGGGGGAAAGAGAAGGGGAAAAAATAAGAATAGGATTTTTACAATATTATTACAATTTATAGTGTACATAATAGAATTTACGACCTTTCGTTTTTGTTTTTAGCTTGTTAATGCTGTAGAGGTATAGCCCACCATCGCATCTGGAAAAAAATGTAGAGAACAGCCAAGCAAGGGAGAGACAGACAAACAGAAAGACAGAGAGAAGGAATAAAAAGAATAATGGAAAACCGGAAATTTCACAATCACACAAGCTTTAGTCTTGCTCGACTTTTGTGTTGAGACTTGAACTTGAACTTTTATTGATTGATCGGAGACGCTGATAGGCAAATATATTACGATTACGACTTTTATCGTCCAACAGTCCGCCGTATCGTAAAGAAAGGAGGGATACTATGTAACCCTTTTTGCCTTGGTGGGTTTTTAGCGTTGGTGTTGGTGCTAATGCAAGAGAGTACTTCTGAGCTTCGATTACTCTCCTTTACAACTTACAACACTATCAAGGTTGACTGACTGGACTGCCCTGGTCTGGACTGGACTGGAGCATTTAAATGCATCTTGCATTGTGTACATAATTATGCTCTGTGTACATCCATATCGTGGGCGAAGAGAGATTGTGACGCTTTTTATGTTTTACGAATGGTGTAAATACTACTTTTACACATTTTTTAAAAACAGTGCTTGTTCAATAAATTTGACATTTACACTTTTTCAAAAAAGTGTAAAAAGTTGATTTTTAGGACTTGCAGAATACTTTTAAGTGGGGACTGGACACTTTTATCACAATGCTTCTTTATTGACGATATACAACAATGTGCCTGTGCATGAAGCTAAAACCTATCGTAATATGTATGAAGTTCTTAATGCAATCCGTTTACACCATGTTAGCTAAGTACAAAAGATTAAATAAGGATTTATGTAATGCATACATACTTAGGGATGATGATCCAGTCTAATTTCTGCAGTCTTGAATTTGAATTTAAATTTTAAACATGTGGGCTGACGGTCCACGTTGGGGTTGGGATGCCTAAAAACATTCTATGTACCTATATCTATTATACCACCTATGTATGCCTTTGCTATGTATGTGATACTGCCTTGTAATGTATGCAAGAGTTTTTGTAAGTGTAAAGTTTAACAACCGTGTAGGTGAGAATTCACGAGAAGTATCATAAAATACGAAAGAGCATTGAATGGACACCTATATACCATATACTAACGCATGTAGGTATGTGTATCTGCCTGGATTTATAATCATTAGCATGAGATCCCCCAACTCCAGTCCAAGTCCAGACTCTCCAGTCAGTCAGCCAGTTAGGCAGGCAGGCAGCAAGTTAGGAGAAGAACCAGGTGATAAGGAATTCATTATTCCTTCACTTTTTTTTTCACTCCAATCTGTGCATTTATTTACACTTGTTTTTTTTCAATTTTTTGATTGCATATTTTGTTCTTACCCTGGCCTGGCTCTGTGCTTATTACACAGGATGCATCAGCAGGATTACAATATAATGCATTAATATGTATAAATCCTTGTCTAACTCGTAGGGGATGGATTTAATTCTTTAGAGGAGTGAATAAAAAGAGAAATTAATCTAGACTCGTAAAGTGACTACCTATTTATAATAGGCTATTGAGTCATTTGGTAAGAGTGAGAGAGCTCATATTTTATTTTTATTTTTCTGGCTGGACGTCTCTCCTCTTGTCTATCCCTAGAGCCTGTCCATACTATTAGCCGGGTTGACTAATGTTAAATTCAACCATCTACTATCTACATACTATAATAAACGCAGATGCAGTGGGTAGTGGGTAGTAAGGTGTAGTGATATAATTGGTGGACATGTACCTACCTTTTTACCTCGTCTTCGTCCAGTAAGTATGTATACACCTTCATGTAAAAGAAGGAACGCATCCTGCATCTGAATGAAAGGTATAAAAATTTCAGTTTTAACTTTTTAACACCGCAGGATATATCGACAGATGGAGGGTTAATTGGAAGCTACATTTTTTTATCCAGGGTTTCATGCAGTCAGTGAAAATGATGCAGGCAGGGAAGCGCCAGTTTTTCTCTGTATGCTTAATTTGAATCCTTTCACAGTTTACGTTCTGCTTTTATTATAAGTCACTTTTCTTTATATAAAGATGATGCAGAGCAGATGCATACAATAAAATAAATGCATTACTCTGCGTCCTGCGCTCATTGTCAGTTTATGTAGACAGACACACACACACACTCACACAGAAACGCCATACTCTTGAAATTCGAAAGGGAGATGCATTTAAAGATACAACAGAGCAGAGGTTGTTTAGTTGAGCTGGACGAGGCTCGAGTAAAAGCTTATAAGGAAGAACAATGATGAGTTTGAGAACCTCCACGTCCACCTATGTGTCTTCACTCTCAGAGATTTTCTTCCATGTTGTTACCATGTCTAATAGTGAAAATACGAATACGCTTACAGCATCATTCGTATATTCTCAATTAAAGAAAGCAAAAGCTGTGGGGATGGACGGATGAGGAGGCTCAGGATAGGTGCTTGATCATCATCTGTTGGATGATAGTTTTCCGAAGGTGTAGTAGTGGCGTAGGCTGCCCTGGCTCTATAAGTGGATGATGGTCAACTTCATAGCTGGGGATAACGTTTCAAGAATTCCAGTGTTGAGAACACTGACAAAATGCACATGTTGAGTGGATCATCGGAAGACCGCCAGCCACACGCCTTTCCTTCCCTGTATATAAAATCATGTTGGTATACTGTACCTAGTTTGTATGTAATAGTGTGTGTATATCTATACTTACTAGTTAGCTATATGGATGTAGAAAATAAATGAATTCTAAGTACAGACAGACAGATACTTGTGATTTTCGATAAAAGTCATACACACGCCCTTACTGCCTACTACTACTGCCCAACTCCAAAACGAAAAAAAGAAAATATCAAAACCAAATCCCAAAACTAAAGCCAAAGCCAAAGCAAAAAGCTAGGTTCCGATGCGATGGTGCTTAACTACTTTGGTTTAACGCCTTAAAATATCTGTGTAATACAGATAAAATGGTGGTGTAATGAAAGGGCTTTTTATCAAACTACAATCTAGGAGTATAGAGTTTAAAGACGGCATTTAAGGCATTGCACCGAAAAATAGGATTATCTCCTAGGTCCCTTCTTTCCTTATTTCCTAGTTGACAGAGCAGAGCTATCTGTAATGCCATCCGACTGCAGATGCGTATGTTAGGCACCCCAGTTAGCCTAGGCTCTGACTAAAAAGGAATGAAAAAGAATAGGTTGAAAAGTCCTTTATCTTTTTTAC